>PVKU01007644.1:0-84423 GCA_004027475.1 Anoura caudifer | reverse complement strand
CAACTAAGCAAACCACTACAACAGGAGCAGAAACACAGAAATGGAGATCACATGGAGGGTTAGCAATAGGGGAGTGGGAGGAGGAGAGAGGGGGACAAGGTACATAGAACAAGTAGCACAGATGGTGGGTAGAAAATAGACAGGGGGAGGGCAAGAATAGTGTGGGAAATGTAGAAGCTAAAGAACTTATGACACATGGACATGAACTAAAGGGAGGGTATGTGGGTGGGAGGGGGTGTGCAGGGTGGAGGGAAATAATGGGGGAGAAATGGGACAACTGTAATAGCATAATCAATAAAATATAATTAAAAAACAAAAAACATAAGAAAGAAAGAAAGAAAAAAGAATAAATAAACAACAAACCCCCCCCCCCCCAAATCAGAACTGTAAATGATGTATTTTGGATGTGATTCTTACAAGAGAGACAATGAAAAATTTTATTTAAATCTAAAGAAAATGCCATATATCTGCATGTCTGTATCAATATATTGGCAAATAAATGAACATATGCATTTTAAGTTAAAATTAAAATGATAAGAATTGTATGTATTGTTTTTATTAGAGGCAGTGCAAAAGTGACTTTTATACTTACCTCTGGTTTTCTTATTATATTTGTATTTATGTGTATGCATTTATTTATGGTTTAGAATAAAAGTGTAGTTTCATTTTAAAAGGGCCAATGTTACTACAAAATAACCCAGGCAAAAAATAGCTTATGATGATGAAAAAAATTTAGAAACAGTTGATTTGTGTCTCTTTGAATCTTCATTCTATTCTTGCCATTACATATATATCTAAATAAAATTTAAAGTTAAATTAAAAACACGTATGGTACACTGTACAAATTTGATAATTTCAATGGTATAAAATCAACAATATTTATCAGTTTTTTATTTTTTAACTTTGAAAAATTTAATACAAATAATTTAATTTGAAATGACAGCTGAGTTTTGTAAAAAACAAACAAACAAACAAACAGAGAATATTGATTCCAAAGAAGAAAAGGCACAATGAACTACAAAAGAAATGGTTCCTGTGTCATTTTGAAACCTTCAGAATAAAATGGATTTGTTTTTTTAGTTATGTAGAGAACTGTGCAGCTCTTCACAATTTTTTTATTTGAAAAATTGTGTTAACACATCTTTATGTGCTTTAGTGAAAGTTTCAAGCTTAGCTTTATTGTTAGAGATAGTTGCTATATTTGAGTATTAAGTTAGGAACTGTACACATCCCATATAACCTTAAGAATCCTTCCGGGTAAATACTGCCATCCTAATTTCCTATGTGAGAAATAGAGGCTTACACAGAGACAAAATAAGCAATCGGTGGCAGCACAGAGGTGCGAGCTAACTCCATTGTGATGACGAAGGCTGTGTGACCACACCCTGTGCTCTCTCACTGCCACTGTGTAGGCCTCAATTTCTCCTATAATTTGAGGGTAAAGCAGCCTCCCTTACTCAGAGCAGATCAAATGAAATAAAAAACATTGCTGGTGCTTTGCAAATGTCAGCTGGTTTTTATTATTATTGTCATTTCTCAAAGCAAATTGGAGAACCATTGGAGAAAAACTGAGTAGAGGAGCTTGTCCCACGTAAATGAGAATGTACTGGGGCCTCGGGCTCGACCAGCGCTTCCACTCCACCCTGTCTTGTCACCCCGGTCCTCCCAGCAAGGGCTTCTTTGGGCTGGACATGTCTTCCTGCATTTTTGTGTTGCTTGTCAGTGGGGTCAGAGGATCATCAGACTGATTTTTCAAAGAACTTTCTTTTGTAAAAAGCAAGAACTAGAGGTGGCCTAAGTCTCAATTCTGTTTTTAATAGCATGGATGTTTCATCTGTCTCCCCAGTTTAGGAGAAATTCCTGCTGTAAGGGAAAGGTGAAATGAACACGGCAGGGAGTCATTTTACTGTCTAGCAGGTAAAAGGTAGGAACACTATTTGGAGAATGCATTTGATCATAATAAAATTGTTTTTTTAAGCTGTGGCCTCAATGGCAAACATGTATAACATTCCTAAAACAAAACAGAACAAAGTCAAACAAAACCCTGGATTTATTTAGGGACAAAATTCTGAGTGAAGGATAACAGAAATTTAGTATCTTTTCCAATAAAGTCTAGTTAAATCAGTTTTTAAAAATTTGTCACTGGACTAAGTAGTTTTTGATTATACCCGCAATAAATAAATAAATAAATAAATAAATAAATAAATAAATACAGGGCTTAGACATTAAAATGAATGGTCAGATGCAAGTGGATTAGGAGTAATTATAACTGATATTTTACTAAACAGGATTGAATGTGATGTATAGGTACACCTGGTTTTATTACAGTTGGCTTTACTGCACTTCACAGATGTTGCATTTTTTACAAATTAAAGAAAATACCCTCCAGTAGCAAAAAGATTACAACTCACTTTATTGTAAAACAATATTTATTGTTTTATTGTGGTGGTCTGGAACTGAACTTGTGATATCTCTGAGGTATGTCTGCACCCCTGGGGTGAGTTTCAGGGCAGAAAATATGAACCATATCAACATAAAAGTGGTTCTGAATAAGGAAATTAAGATATTTTCGGGAGCCTGTCCTTCAGGGAACTCACTAATGGAGTAAATCTTCATAATTATTGTTTTTGGAATTGATACCTCAGTTAATAGAGGGAAGTTTGGGGCTGAATAAGAAATTTATTAAATAAGTAATAAAGAAAGAAAAATGTTCAAATATCCATGCTGAGGTGCTTGATTTCACAGTGTCAATAGATGCTGTTTTTTCCTAGTTCCCCACAGTGTACTAAATAAGGAAGGTTTTCAAGATACTTTACTGAAAAATATCAGCTTTTCAATCTAAATTCAAGTCAAATCACAAAAGAAAATAAAAAGAATAGTTAGAGGAAAACTCATTATATTCCTGACTCATGTACTATGATGAAATTGTGAGGGGAAAAGTCTATTCATGAAATTCTCAAATGTCAATATTCCCTAACATGTTCGTAGGAGAGTATGTGAGTGGTGAACTAATTTTAGAAATTTGAATTTTAACTTTGGGGAGGATGTTTATGATGCATGAGAATTTTTGCTAGGATGTCAACTTTGTCCCAGTGGTTTTCATTTTTTCCTCCTAAGTACACTTTTATTTTTTTGATGCAACACTAAATGCTAGCTTCCTGAGTATGTATGGACATACCACATACATTAGGGCCAATTTGTTGTTTGTCCCCTGTACTCTTGCCTGTTGGCATTACATGGGCAGGGGATACTTCTGTCTGTCTCCTTTGTGTTTGGTGCCCAATATAGCATCTGGAAGTTAATAGATTTCTATAAATACTTGTTGACTTAAATTGAACAAACAAGTGTTTGCTTGGTTGATATTTAGTCAGGCATGTAGTCCTAATAATAAAATATTTACATTGAATACACACATAGGCATCCTCATACATAAAACTGATATTTTAATTACCAGGTAGAGTTTATGACATAGTTTTAGGTGTATTGGCAAATTTGGATCCCATTAACACCTATGAATTCACATGGGGAAGACAGCTAGCTGGCCACTAGAATTTGTATTTCTTTTTGTGATATAAGTAGTTGTTAGAAAGTGACTATCTAGGGAAAAACTGTGTTTTCTCAGTCCCCCTTCACTCCTGATATTTAGGTGTGACTATTTATCACTGATGCAGCATGAGTGGAAATGAGATACCACTTCCAGGCCAAGGTTTTTAAGCAGCGTGTCTGCCCTTCTCTGTCTCCTGTCCTTCTTCTGCTGCTGCGTGAAATCAGCAGTTGCAAAGCAGAAAAAAATTGGGGTGTATGCATTGCATAGAAGAGAGCTGACCACACACCTGGGGCAACCATATTGGGTTGTTACGTATATAAAAAAAAATTAAACTACAGACACTGGGTTTGTTACAGCAGATAAATTTTCCAGTTATCCTAATTATAAACAGCTATTGCTATTACAGTACATTTTAGAAGTTAAAATTTGGAAGGCATAAATGCCTTAATAATGTCAGTTAAGGAAAACTCCATTTCAAATCCAGGTCTTCCATTACAAGGTCCTTGTTCCTTTGAACACAGTGTGATACCTCCCAGCCATGCATGGACCTGGGTTGGCCAGTCAGAGTTATTGATAGATCTGCTCCTTCTTTCTAAAGTCTTGAATTCAGTAACTTGAATTTTTGAAGTTGGTTCGAAACTCAACATGATAATGGTAAATTTACTAGTAATGATACCATCCTGCATTTTGGGTGCTTTTAAGTTGATAAAGTATTTTCTCTTATGGCTTATTTAGTCCTCTCATAAAAATCATGCATGGTTAATCAAATAAACTTTAAATCAATTGTTTTGCCCCAAAGCCTACCATTCAATTTAGAACAGGGGAATGAGGACTGCAGAAGGAACGTATTTTGGAGAAAAAGAAAGAAGTAAAGAAAGAGATGGTCTGAGTAGAATTCCTGACATCATGAGTGTTTGAAAAAAAAAAGAGGTTATAGATAAGAAAGTGAGATAATTAAGACTTTAGGGAAAAAGAAAATACTGTAAGAGAAGGAAAACAAAATAAGAATTATCCTACGTGTCTCTCTGGAGCAAAATATTTACCTAAACATAATCATGCATGCATTATTTATTCATTCAACTGGAAACAGTGATAAAATCTGATAACATCTATGAGAAGGGAAGGAGGGTTGAGTTGTAAGAGACACAGATCCTCAAAGCAGGAACTTGGTGGGTAACATTTGTAATCAAATAATCAGAAAACATCAGTCTGTGTATATTGTTGGTTCATAATGAAATAATTGCTGGTGAAAACAGTTTCAAAGGTTAAACATTGTTGCCTCTGAGGTGGTGCAGCTTAGGAGAAGCAGGGTTTAGCTACTCAGTATAGATTTTAGGGTTTAGATTCAGGTTAAAGATTCAAATCTGTATAATACTGGGAAATAAATCACATGCATAGATTACTCTGATTAGGAATAACATTAATTTTAAGTGACTTTAAGAAATGCAAAATGACTGCCCTGACCAGTGTGGCTCAGTTGGTTGGGAATCATCCTGCAAAGTGAAAAGTTGCTCGTGTGATCCCTGTTCAGGGCATGTGCCTGGGTTGTGGGCTTGGTCCTCAGTTGCAGCATGTACCAGAGGCAACCAATTGATGCTTCTCTCTCACATCAGTGTTTCTCTCCTTCACTTTGCCCCTCCTTTCCCCTCTTTCTAAAAATAAATAAATAAAAATTTAAAAAATGCAAAATGATTAATAAGAGAATGATTATAGATAGGTAGATAGATAGATAGAGATATATCTGGTGTCCAGACCTCCTCCCCAGAGGGCAAGCCTAGCTCTCACACGGCTGGAGGTAGAAGCATAAGCACCTGTTACACAGAGATTCACATGTGTAGAAAATAGGCTGTAGGGAGACAAGAATAAGTGCACAGAGAAAGAACATTTAACAATGTTTTTCACAGTCCAAATAACAGAGTTTAGGTTTGGACTAAACAATAGAATCAGTGAGCGTGAAGGATTCTAGATGTTTTGAAGGCAGAAACAAAAGATTTGTGGATGGATTGGATGTTGACTGTGAAAGAAGAGGGCTGGTCAACAAGGATTTCATAGTTTGGATCTGAACAGCGTAAAGAATGAAATTGCCATTTATGAAGCTGCAGAAGACTGTGTGAGGGACATATCTGGGAAATTAAAACCAGGAGTTTGTTATTGAACATAATAAACTGCTGTGCCTATTAAACAACTAAGTGGAAATGTCAAGTAAGAGCTCAGATAGATGAGTCTGGACTTCAGGAATAGATCTAGAACAGGGATATAGACTGGAAAACCAGTGTGTAGGTGGTATTTAGAGCCACGAATGCATGAGACCACCTAAGGGTGTGAGCATAGAGACTGGAGAAATACAGTCTGAGGGTGAGGGTCAGGCAGACTGAAGTTTAGAGGCAGGGACAGTAAGAAGGATCCAGCAAAGAAGACCAGGAAGTAATGGCCAGGGAAGTGGGAGACTAACTAGACAAAGCGATATTCAAGGAGGCAAGTAATGGCAGTATTTTAAGGAGAAAAGAATGGGCAGCTGCTCCAGATGCTGTTGAGGAATTAAATGGACACTGATAAGTGGTCCTTGCATATAGCAACATGTAGGCCATTGGAGTCTTGAGCTCAATGAGCTCTTTTAGTAAAATGATTGGGGCTAATATAAGTCCCAAAAATGAATTAAGGTGCTGAAAACTTTGAGTATAGACATCTTTTTCTGAGTATTGCTGAAAGAGAAGCAAAGTATTAGGAGGTCACTCTAAGAGCATGCAGAGTCAAGAGGGTTTTTTGGTTCTTTTTGTTGATTTTCAATGAATTATGCTATAGTATTTTGTTTGTTGTAGGGAATAAGGCTATATCAGGGAAAAAGTCATGGTGTGAAACAGATGGGGAAAATTGCTGCAGTTATGTGTTTGAATAGACAAGAGGGCCAAGAAGCTCGTGCACTACCTACAGACCTGAATGAAGGTAGGATTTCAGATTTGTTGATAGGAGCACACAAAAGCTCTATCTTATCTTTTTGTTTCTATTTTCCCTTGGAGAATGAGAAGCAAAATAATCAGCAGAGAGTGAGAGGGAAGAGTTTTGGATATGTGAATACAGATAAGAAGGTATGAAGCAATCATGCAACAGAGTGAGAAAGAGAACACTGCCTAAAGAAACTTCCTAGGATAGCCCTGGAGCACGAGGGGTCCACTTGAGTTTTTTGGTCATGACATTGTGTGTTCCTAACTCACCATATACAACTGCTCAAGTTTCTGAACATGAGATATAGTATGTTGTGAATTGAGTTCAACCAAAATTGGGCTTTTCCAACCATGTAAGAGAGGAGTGAGAATGGGGTGATGTATCATAGGTCCTGAGTAAGGTAAGAAAATGCAAGAGCATGGGCAACAAAAAGGTGCTAGGGTTGACAGATATCCCTTATTTATAGGATTATAGAAATCGAGGTACAAAAAAATGAAAGGTAGAAAATTGTAGCAACAAGAAAGGGTAAGAGGTTGTGTACTGAAGATAATGGTTTCAAAGAGGCTGGAATATTGAAACAGTTAGACAAATACAATGGTCTGGATGTTGCAATGAGTAGCAAATGGGTCTATCCACTGCCAAGCTGAGTGATACACATAATATAACAGAAATAATGGCCAACATTTATGAGGGCAATAGGCCATTTAACCTTCTCCATGGATGAACAGATTTCATAGCACCTCACAAGAGAAAGAATGATAATTTATCCCAGATTTTTTTTTAGAATTTTAAAAGAATGTGGTATTACAAGTATGTGGGTATTATTTTATAGAAATAAAGATTTCTAATGCTCTTCTAATAGTTTTCTCTGAAGTGAAAAATGCTAATTTACATAATACATATGTCTTTATCTCTTGCTTTATAAAGAAAGTGATAGAAGGTAAACGCAAGTTCTAAGAACCATTAATATTGAGCACATCATTACATGATTGTCAAGCATAGCTACATTTTCCCTGAATTTCATTGTTTAATTTAAACCTTATATATTAGTAAAAAAATGTGGTTGCCTCTCAAGCACCCCCTACTGGGAACCTGGTCTGCAACCCAGGAATGTGCTCTGATTGGGAATCAAACCGACCTTTTGATTAACAGGTCAGCACTCAATTCACTGAACCACACCAGCCAAGACACATTAGCAAAAATTTAACATTTTCCTTTGTCCCTTGAATGTTCACCACTCAGCGTTTTGCAGATGACTTTGTAGTACTTTGTTAACAGGAACTTCCTTTGGCTCCTTTGCCAAGTAGTTGATAATCAGATGCTTGTGAGCACAATAATGTATGGGCTTAAATGAATTATCTGCCATGTGTAACTATTTATACATCTTTACTACATTAGTGAAATATAAAAGCTACTTACAGTTCCTTTTAAGTAGCACATGCACCTGCAGGCAGTTTCTGTATTATTATTTGAATAATACAGAAATGAATAATAAAGATAGGTTAGAGATCTTTGCTTTTTATGGCTTTAAGAGTTCAAATGATTATGAGCAAACATTTTCTTTTTATTAAATTTATTGAGTGATGTTGGTTAATAACATCATATAGGTTTCAAGTGTACATTTCTGTGACACATGGTCTGTGTATTGCACTCTGTGCCCACCACCCAAAGTCAAATCATCTTCTGCAACCACATGGCTCTCTGTCCCTTTTATTACCCCTCCACCCCCTTCCTTCTGGTAACCGTCATACTGTTGTCTGTGTCTATGAGTTTCAGTTTTATGTCCTACATATGAGTGAAATCATGTGTTCCTTAGCTTTTTCTGTGAACAAAACATTCATTTTTACTTTGCAGCATTGCAAATACTATGGCAAACTTCTTTGTATATTCCTGAATTCATTCTAGAGTTGTATATCTTGGAAGCAAACAAATGAGAGTTCTGTGAACTTACAGAGTTTATTCTGATAAAGTTGTTATATTCACATATTTGTTAAATTTTGGAGAAGTGGAAGAACATGTGAGGTTGGTGATTTGATGGTGGTCAAGAGGAGGGGAGTCTGGGGGGAAAGACGTAATTTTTAACTCGCTGCATAAGCCTGAGTGTGAGGGCTGTGTCTACAGGTCCAACTCATTAGGTACCATAGGTGTGGTGCTTCAGGCCCACGATATTTTCAGAGACTCAAAAATATTGTAATTCTACTTTGCCTTAAAATCACAAATAAACAATTGAGTGAAATAATAATCAGTATGTAATACTGAATCCAGCCTGGAAAATAATTGTACTTACACTCATGCATTAAATTTTTATTTTATATTTTTTAATGGAAAATGGACCCACAAAAACAGAAGTGACTGGGGTTTATGAAAGTCATAATATAGCTCTGAGTGCCTCTGTCACCTTGAAAAGAATACCTAGGTCAAACCTTATTTTTTAATTAAATTAATTGCGGTGACATTAGTTAATACGATTATACAGGTTTCAAGTGAACATTTCTATGATACATGATTTGTACGTGGTACATATATACAGTGGCATACTAAGCTCTAAGATGAAATACTGCTATTTGTGACCACATGGATGAATCTTGAAAGTGTCATGCTAAACAAAATAAGTAAGAGAGAAACTTATTTTCCTAATCTTTAAAGCAAAGCTTTATCTTAGAGGGCTTTAATGGGAAATTGCTAAGGCTCTGTATATAAAGTTCTCTGTACAGTTTCATGCACAGGACAGTGACTCGATAAATGTGAATTATTATTATTTTACTAAAAATAATGAATTTGCTTACATTATAGCTGACAAAATGAACTTAAGAAGCTCTGTCTCTCTCTTTGTTTCTCTTTCTTTTAATCCACCTTGCTACATCATTACTGGATAAAGCTAATTAAGAGGTTTGGCAAATTCAATCAGAACAGTTCTTTATAAAGCTATTTAATTACTTTATAAGTTAACTGCTTATTTGAACTACTCAGCCATTAAACTGAAATATCTTGGGCTATATATACAACCAGGTCCCATAGCTCATGCAGAAGCCATGTACTACCTGGAATTTGGGTTCATTTACACTTATTTTTATTCAGATGATTTATGAATGAGTAGAAAACTAAGTTTTGACCAAACTCTTAAAAATAATTATAGGCAATTTGTTTAATTTGAAAAAAATATTTTTTAAAATAAACTACTTCTACCATGTGAAATATGGTAGAATATTTACGGAAAGTAATAGAAGAAGGGAATGAAGTCATACTATCTTTCTTTCTCTGCCATCCAGTGATGACAACCAGGGTTTTTGCCCAATGGGAAGACCTAGAAACATTTGTTATTCATATAACAAAAGAAGATGAAGAGAAGAAAGAGAAGATGGCCAATGAGGGGATGGAGGGGCCTGAACACTTATCTTCTCCAAATAGGCAGTGATTAAATGTCATTCTGTAAATGGGAATAGCATAGACCTTCCCAAGGCCAGATGGTACAAGGTTCTGCATGGTTTCCTGTTTTTGCAGTGTTCTAGACTTCCAAGGCCTGGTTATTCACTCGTTGATCACACCCTCCCCTCAGTGGAGAATCTTAACAGAATCCAGTGATTTCTTTGTTAGTAGTTTAGGCTGGCTAACTTATCATCTTTCTCATGAGCTCTGATCTAGGACTATATATCTGTGATCTTTCAATTTCAGTCTTATGCTAGCATCCGCCATGGTGAACTTGCTTTGGGGGAAGTATGCTATCATTTAAAATATCTCTGTTTTTTTGATGCTGAGTTTTGTAAGTTCTTTATACATTTTGGATATTAACCCCTTATCAGATATATTAGTGAATGTGTTCTCCCACTCTGTGGGTTGTCTTTCTATTTTGTTGAGATTTCCTTTGTTGTGCAAAAACTTTTTAGTTTGATGTAGTCCCATGTATTTATTTTTCTTTCTTTTGTTTCCCTTGCCTGGATAGACATATCCAAAAATATTGCTATAAGCAAAGTCCAATATTTTACTGTCTATGTTTTTGTCTATCATTTCTACAGTTTCAGGTCTAACATTTAAGTCTTGATCCATTTTGAATTTATTCATGTGTGTGGTGTTAGAAGGGAATCTAGTTTAATTTTTCTGCACATATCTGTCCAATTTTCCCAACAACATTTATTGACTAAACTATCTTTAGCCCATTATATGGGCAAAGACCTGAATAGACATTTATCCAAATAGGACATACAGATGACCAATAGACATATGAAAAGATGCTCAACATCATTAATCATCAGAAAAATGCAGATTAAAACCACAGTGAGATATCACCTCACACCCGTCAGAAGGGCTATCTAAATCAACAAGTGCTGGTGAGGATGAGGAGAAAGGGGAACCCTTTTGCACTGTTGGTGGGAGTGCAGATTGTTGTAGCTACTGTGGAAAGCATTAAGGAGATAGTTCAAAAAATTAAAAATAGATTTGCCTCTTGACCCAACAATCCCACTTCTGGAATATATCCAAATAAACACAGAGCATTAATTCTGAAGAACATAAGCACCCCTATGTTCATTTCAGCATTATTTACAATTGCCAAGATATGGAAGCAGCCCAAGTGTCCATCAGTAAACAAGTAGATAAAATGACTATTGGACATTTATGCAATGGAATACTACTCAGCCACAAAAAAGAAGATAATTTTGCTTTTTGTTAACAGTATGAATATATCTGTAGAACATTATGCTAAGTGAAATAAGCCAGTCAGAGAAGGACAAATATATGATTTCCCTCATATGTGGAATCTAATGAACACACTGAACGAACAAGAAAAATGGGGACAGATTCATAGATGGAGAGCAGGATGACAGGTCGGGCTAGCGAGTTTAGCGGGTAGAGGGATTGAGCAAAAAGGAAAAAGGACTCATGGTCATGGAAACAGTGTGGTGATTGCTGGGGGGAGGTGGGTTTAAAGGGACTAAATGGTAATGGAAAATACAATAAAGATTAAATAAAAATAAATTCTAAAAAAATAAAATAAATAAAACATCTCTGGCTCTGACTTGTGTACGAACAACCATATTCAACAATTGCTTTCCAAATTATCTACAAGTCTTCTAGAAATAAAGCACGTTTTCTGCACCATGCTCTCACATACGGTATAAATTTCTTGTCCCAGCGAGGACTTGCCCAAGCTCTAGGGCCTGGGCTCAGATGTGAGTAAGCCTTCTCTTTCTGTACCAGTTCCAGCCAACTTGTGTCACTATTGCTACCTTTAGTCCGATGCCAACTCTCTGGCCCTGGCAACATTTCCTTAAATATCAGCTTCTCACTCCTTGTTTTCTCATTTTCAAACTCTGCAGTTCCTGTGAACACTTCCAAATTGCCCAAGTATGCCAAGCCAATTTGGTCCTTCAGGGCAAGTCTGGTCCTTCTGATAAATATCAGCGACCACCCCAGTTAGAGGGAGTCCTCACCCTGCAACCTCTCTAACAAATATTAAGTCACAGAAAAAGCAAATTTTAAGCTATAACCTGTCAAATAGAAGACATTTATTAACACACAGACATACTCACAGGACTTTTTCAGCTTAATTAAAAGAGATTCACTCTTTTGTCGCAGATTCACAGACAAGCATCATCTGTGAAAAACACACCTTCTGAGTGGGACCTAGAAGCTCAAAGGGCAGGACCTGTGGCCTTTGTCACTGGATCTGGTGGCAAGATGTCTCCAGGCCGAAGGTCCTAGTGATGGAGTGCCGGCCGTTGCCAAGATGGCTCTTCTCATACTTTTTTTTCATAGAAACACATTGTATTCTCTTAAACTCCCCTTAATTTTCCACGCATCTCAAATCCCATTTACTATCACCAACCAAAGGTTACATCTCATATGTCTTGTGTAAATTAATTAACCCAATAAGTTTGATTCATATTGAGACATTTGTTCAATTAATTAACTCCCTCTAGAGTGTTAGTCAAATTTAACTCATCCATACACATATGTCATACTACTTTTGCTAAGATATTTAAAGTTAATTACTCCCAGAAAGTATAATGAAAAAGACCAAGTGAGGTAGTGGTTGTAAAAGGATTCTTTAGTAACTTCCTAGATAACTTTACTTATTAAAGCTAAAGGAATATTGAAGATATTCAGCTCTATAGATCAGCCATAGTCATAAGTAGAAGTAGATGACAGAACAGAAGGCATTAAATGTCACATTTATTCATATATTCATTCTTTCAACAAATATAAATTCAGAACTCATTACTTGCACCACAGAAGGAGACACAGAAGTAAATCAGCTCCTGTCCTCAAGGAGTTCACCTTCCACTTGGGAAGAGAGGTGGACGTACTTTTGCAATACAACATATTTGTAGATCCAGCATGCGTATGGTTCAGGTGGGGTTGCTAATTAGTCCTGTATTCCAGCTGAACAAGAATAGATCACACCATTGTAGGCAGAGAATACTAACATGCAAGCAGAGGGTGGTATGAGAGTCCAGGGGAAGGACACTCACCCACACAGAAGATGTACACAAGACTTTTCATTTTAGGGTTTTTTTTTTTTTTGTTGCAGATTACATACTCTTTCAACAAACTGTTTCTTGAGGTTCAATGGCCCCATTTGTTTGATTTTTCTGTTTTTAATTTAAAGTAATGCCTAATATCATGTTTTACATTCCACAAATTGATTGTAAATAAATCATGTTTCATTATTCTTTTGGAAAAATAATAATTATTCAATTCACCAAGGCAGTTTTGGTACTAATTGAATAATATGCACACAGGAGCTAAAAAGGAGCCCTCCAAATAGTAATTGTGGAAACAAGGTATAAAGACACCATCCTATCATACAACCCAACTTTTCTCAATTGCTACTCAGACCACAAGTGCAAGTCTGATTTACTTCAGCGGCTGGAAATTTTTTTGTCTTAAAGGCTTATATAGAAATGTTTTGGGCTTCGTGGGTGATATGGACTTTGTTGCAACTACTCAGTTCTGTCATTGCAACGCACAAGAACTATTAGATGATACATCAGTGAACGGGAATGGCTATGACCCAATAAGCTTTTTTATACAAAAACAGGTGGCAGGCCAGATGTGCACAGCTGCTATTTTATAGACTAGTGAGTTTTAATAGATTAGTTCATATCATGCTGTAAATGCATGTACATAAAAATGTGCAAATATTAGCTCAGTTATATATTTATGTTATGTAAACACATTTCTCTAAGCATACACATGGACTTAGAGAAGCGTGGGGCAGATGAACTGTTCATTTGACTGAAGAGTTTAGGATTAAGAATAACTCAAAAGAATTCCTATAATGGAAATTCTGAGAGACTTGTGCCTAAAGTGGCATTAGTACATGTTGTTGAAATGTTACTATAACATAACAAATTATTAAATTGTCAAAAAGTACTGGTTTTATTTTGCTTTAAACTTTTATTTTGTGTGTCTTGAAAACTACAGTATTAAAGATATTGAGATTGTACAAATGCTGGACACAACTGCCATGAGGTATTCTGTTTTTATTTTTATAAAATTGTAATATAACTATACAGGTGTGTTAATTAAAAGGACCTAAACTACAAAAAATTCCCATTTAAAATAAAATCCCTAGAGAAATTAGCATTTTAGTAGACATGTAGAATTTCCCTAATATAAGAATAGTTAATACATAAAACACATCTTACATTTTATCCACTAACACTCTTTCATGACATAAATACTTTTAGAGATTTGTAGATCCTGCATCCATATGGTTCAGGTGGAGCTGCTGATTAGTCCTGTATTCCATCTGAACAAGAATAGTTCACACCATTCTAGGCAGAGAATACTAAGGCAAGATCTGTTGGGGTGATCAATTCTTAAACACTGGAAAAGACCTTTGTCATGAACAAATACCACAGGATGAGTAGAAATAGTCTTCACTGGACAGTAATCCATGGTTATCTTTCTTACCATTTCCTCTTGCTTGTCTTCCTTGATTGAATTTACAACCCCCCCCCTTGATATCAACACTATGTGCCTTCTTCTCATTTCTCACAAATTCAGAGGGTCAGCAATGTGGTTTTCAATTATTAGTTTACCTTATATTCTTTATGAATGTGGCAAAAAATCAAGTTACTAGACTGTGGATTTATTTTTAAGGATATGAGATGCTAGTTTTGAAAGAAGCATTATACATCTAATCCTGTGTTTGTAGCACATTCATTTAGTCCTTCATTTTTTTCAACAGCTGTTTATTGAGTGCTTACCCTAAGTTAGGCAGTGCACTGATTGCAGGGGATCCAATGTTTAGTAAAAATAAACATGTTTCCTAAATGTACAGCACAGTTGGTTAACATGTTAATGTTATGATCACACAATGTTGAAAAACTGAGACAATTCTCTCAGGAATTTAACTGACTAGTGGGCAGAGAGACTCTGTCAAGGAGGTCTTCTTGAGGAAGTGCTTTCTATTTTTTATATGAAAAATAAATAGGTGCAAATCAAGTGAGTGGAAGGTGTAGAACTTTCCAGCAGAGAGTACTTGAGCTACAATGACCTATGGCAAAACAAGAAATAGCTACAGGAAACCTGGTACATTCCAGGAACTAAGAGAAGACTGGTGTGAAAGGAGCAAGAGAAACTATGGTTCCAGGCCAGGCAGGAATCAAGACACCCAAGACTATGGCTGTGGTAAGGATGTTGGTCTTGACCTTATGAGAAGTAGGAAATCCCTGAATAATTGATTGTAAGTTATGCAGTGACATGAATAAATTTGTATTTTGGAAAGATTCACTCAGACCACCTCATTAAGGCCAGACTAGAAAGGGTCAGAATGGCCAAGGGAAGAACAGATGAGGTACAATGGATAATGTTTATAGATACTTCAACACATCCTTACGTTCATTTATTAATTCACTAATCTGTTTATCTGGTCATGTAGTCTTCCTCCATCAACACTTACTGAGCACCTACAAAATGAAAAGCATGGAGAGATAAAGAGACAAACCATAGTTCCCACTCCCTTAAAAGCATAGTAAAGATGCATATATTTTATTCTCACAATTTAAATGTTAAATGGCTGCAGTGTTTTGTACGGGAATGATCTTGATTGACTAACCAAAGGACATTTGAACCTGGAAATTTTTGCAGCAATAAATTGGGGAATGACAACTGAGTTTGTTCACTGACTGGCCTTTTCCAAATCGTTGAAAATCTCTGAAAATGACTTTAGATTTTGCATATCATATGTTTAGGTTGAAGTCAATTTATTTTGCTTTTCTTTATGTAGTAGAGATATATCCTTAACATAATTCTTCTTGAGAAGGAATTTAATCCATCCTTCCTTAATATATAGCAGTTGCTATACCAATCAGACCTCTTTTTCTTATTTCTGGGTCCTGTTAGATGTTTTAGGAATGGGAGTTCCTGCTATAACTCAATGAATGCCATCCTCACACCCTCCCATTTTCATCACCATCACATTCAATGCCTGTGACTCAGAGGGAAAAGATATAGAGGTTAAGAAACACTGTTTGCCAAAAATAACCTCAGGCTTTGCTTTAACCCCTGTGGATTTGTAAATGCCCCCCAAAATGAATGAAGAACCATTGAGTTATGGAAACACCACACAAATGTTATCAAAGAACAAAGAAATCAATTGGCAGAGTTAGGGAAGCCACTATTTATATAACATGATTTCAGGATCTTTAAGAAAGTCTTTCTTACCAGAAAAGATTTGATGTGTTACTCCATCATTCAATACTTGTATTAAAAAACAGACACAACCAAGCTTATAGTACTCTTCATCCTTCAGCAGTGAGGATAGACTGAGTTATTTTGTGGTTATTTTTGATGTTATTTTGTGGTCAAACACCACCCCCAAATTTTAGAGGCTTAAAACAGCTAATATGTCCCATGCAAGTCAGCTAGGAGCTCTGATATTTGTCATTCTTATTGGAGGACCCACCGAATGGCCACCATTTGGATATCACTGTCCATACCCAGATAACAGGGAAGGAGCCCTGGCTCATCTGTCTTCTATCTGGAAGTGGCCCATGTTGCCTTTGCTCAGTTTTCCCTGGTCAGAGCCAGTTCCATTGCCGTCTCTCATTTCAAGGGGACTAAAGAAATCCAGTCTCTTCATACACCGAGGCTGGAAAATGGCAATATATTCTGGAGAGCACTAATGCCTGTCATAAGTCACTTTTAAAATTTTGCCCTTCCAAAAGAAAGCCTTTAAAGATGATTTATTAACTCCTAATGCAAAAGTCCTTTTATTTTTCATTTCCAAACGAATAGTATGTGGATACTATATACCTGGATGTCACAGAAAAAGAAGGAGAAACTTGTAACAGTATTTTTATCTAGGACATATGATTAGGAGCGCAGCTGGAAGCTTCTATGTTGATTTGTGACTGTGGCTTTCTGGATATTAGAGATATGGGTCTCTTTCAAACAAAATACCAAACTTATGACAATTTCTTTATTGCAAGCAAAGCAGTAACCAATTCAAAAGAGAAAATCACTTGCCTTTTCTATTCAATTCATATAATGAATCAATAAAATACACTTGAGTGGATTTAATAGCATAGCTTTATGCTGGGTCCTACATACAGAAACACAGATGGGGATATTCAGGCATTTGTAGGATAGGCAGGTACACCTCCATTTGCCAATATAGATATTTATTTGTGTGTACTCTTACAAATAAACGTCCCCCCATATGCTAAAAAACAAGTGTGTACATCAATGCTGACTTCATGCTATATATGAGTATTATTGGAAAAGGGCAGAAAAGGGACAATAGAGAATGCACAAAAGATGAAAATGCAGGCCAAACTAGAATAAAAAGGAGGGCATCGTACATTAAAAGGAGGACAGGGGAAAAAGCAGGAAAAACAGAGGCAAAGAATGAGGGAAGGAATGCATTCACAAGCAAAAATGTACGGCAACATGGGAGAATGTGAATACGTGTGGAGGGCTCTGGCCGATTCTTCTGCCAAGGTGGAAGGTTGAATGTCAGTGGGAAGAGTGGATGGGAATATACAAGAAAAGATGAGTCAAAAATTCAGTAAATTCAAGGGCAAGGAGGGCAACTACCTTCCACTTACTAAATTTTGAGGCAGTGAACTAACTAACAGCTTCCAAAACCTTTAATAATATCCACAGATGCTGCGGTAGTGTTGTTGCTGATCCAAGCACTATTCTGTGTAAGTGTACATATATCAACTCATAAACTCTTTACAAACCATATGAGGTAGGTTCTACAATTACCCTTACTTTATAGGCAAGAAAACAAAAGCATAGTAAGGCTAAGGAACTGATCAAAGGCTGCACAGAAAGTGGGTAATAGAACCAGGATCTGAACTTCAGTTTTCAGCACCAGAGTCTGCGTGCCTAACCGTTACTCCTCTGCAGCATGTCGTTTGTCCTGAAGAAAGTATATATGTATGAAGGCACAGATGCTCATGTATTCTCTCATTTATTCGTGAGGTTTTTATTCATACATTGATCCATTCTTTCTGTCATTTATTCCTCAATAAATTCCTGAAAGATTGTATGTGTCTGATTCCATGCTAAGCACTTGAAAAGGGACGATGACTAAGGTGAGGCTCATTGCCTTTAAAGAGCTAGCAGGCTAATAAAGTGCGATAGAAAAGTTAATAAGTTCCTTGCATATTCTAGGTTTCACGTTAAATTCCTGTGATAAGTTCAGCAGGAGAACAAAGGATGATATGGATTTTTTTTTTTTCCTGGAAGGATAAGAAATGGTTTATAGGGCTAAGACTTGAACTGTTCACCAGGAGGCAGTACGAAAGTAGTATTCCAGTTGAAGGAGGCAATGAGAACTAAAAGCAGGGGCATGAAGCCATTGGCTTTTGAGAAAAATGTAGACATTTTCACTTGTAGAGAGCACAGGGGGCAGGATGATAAGAAATTAATGTTGATTACGGACGTGCGTGTGCCTGTGACACCGTGGGCATGAAAAAAGCAGAGTTCAGGCTGGAGACATAAATGGGGCTCAGGTATGACATACAAAAGAGTCTGCAACCTATACTTTTATTGAGAAAGGATTTTAAATTACCCAGTGACACTATTAAATCAGCTTTGAAGCACTCTTTTTTTGGCCAGGTAGAAAACAAACTAAAGAAAACTGAGATTGGAGTTGCAGAAACTAGTTAGAAGGCTACTGCTTATTGGTACTGCAGTAGTTCAGGCAAAGACAGAGCTAAGGCTGTGGAATTAGTAATGGCTAGAATGGATCAGATAATATATAGGGAGAAGGTGTTTTCTCAGCACAACAAATGTGTGTGTGTGTGTGTGTGTGTGTGTGTGTGTGTGTATGTGGTGTGAGTGCATGGGGGCACGATGTTCTGAGAAAAGTCTCTAGAATGATTCCCAGATTCAGAACTTTGGTGGGGTTAGTGCAGTAAGATAGAGAACACCACAGAAGATACCTTTTGTGGAAAGAAGGTGTTTACTGGTGATGCACAGTGAGCTGTTAGAGACAGGCAGAGCTGTGACAGTTACCAGAATATTATAACTGAGGCTGCACAAGGTCACGGCATTTTTGATGCTGGTACCAAAGCTCCCAATGTGTATGACAAAAGTACTCAACTCTACCAAGAAATCTGCAATTATTTATTGCAAATCTATGAGCAGAATCTATGAACAAGTCTCTGACAAATACTAATAGGTCTCTAGTGAGGAGAAATCGTCTACATATTATTATTTAAAATCAATTGATATAGATACATAATTAATTTGCCATGGCATTATTCACATTTTCTTAGAAGTAATTAGTTTTCTATTTTTCTCTTTCATGTCTCTCTGACTGACTGCGAAATATATACTCATAGTCTGATGATATTTTTCATTTATTTCTTCGCAATGTCTATACCCTCTCTTCCACTCAAGATAAAAGAATTATGATGCTAAAAATAATGCAACTGGAGGAATATTCCTTTGCTTGGAGACCAATCTTATCCCACCTGAAAAGTCCATGAATGGCCTTAAATTGCATTCTGGACTACCTCTATTTTCAAATTTTGTTGTTTTTACTGTTATTGAATTCTTCTGCATAATTTTGTGTGATGAAATGTTATTCAGAAAATATCCACATAAGATAGATATTTTTTAATTCTGAATATAAACCTGGTTCTGGGAGCTTAAGTTTTTTTTTGTTGTTATAGAAAGTACTTAATCATGTTCTTAATAATAATCCCTTTATTATTATATGGTAATAACTAGATTTTTAATTTATTAATTAAAGCAAAAGCTCCCCACATTCCATTATTTTTTGTAAGCTGGAGGTTACTACTTAGTAAAGACAGTATTTCTCTAAACAAATTTTCAGAGTATACGTATAGGCCTTGACCTTAATTTGCTTGCAATTAACAACATAGGTTATTTTCTGCCTTTCCAGTTTGCTGTAAGCTCTTTGAGAGTAGGGAACATGCCTTAACCATTGTTATATGCAGAATGGCACCTACCAGAGTACTGTAAGCAGCACTCAATAAGACTTGTTGAATGAGTACACTGCTGTTATTAACAGATTCATACTATCCTGAAAACATTAACAGATTAACAGTTAAGTATTTTGCCAAAAAATCCTTCCGTGGTGAGACTGTGCATATGAAGCTAGAATTTTGGCTGCCGTGATACAGTTTAGTAGTTAAGCATGCAGGCTCCGGAGTCTTGCTGTTTGGGCAAGACTCTTGTCGGCTCCATTGGAAGACCTTGAGTCTGATTAAGTTTCCTGTGCCTCAAGTTTCTTGTCAGTGAAATGAAACTAATCATCTAACTCTTACTTGTGAAGTTGAAATAAATTAATATACAAAAGGTATTTAGAATGGGATTTACACTGTTATACAAAAAAAGACATTATAGGTTTATGTTTTATTTTAATTACCATGATTAGGATTTAAGGTATCTGCCTCACAAGCAAAAGAGCTGCCAGTGATGTAGCTGCTTATCTTTCACTGAAATTTGTGGGATGTTTTCCAATGAGAGAGTGTGTGGATTATGCCTTGTCTTACTGAAATTGTTACTGTTTTAGGAAGCAATCAAATAACCTATAAATGAATTATCTCTATAATTTCACAAAAGGAAAGCAAAAGAGTTCCCTTACAAATAACTTAGCATATGTGTTTGATGTAGTAGTTAGATTTTAAAATCTGAGAAACCACCAGGATATCCTGAATCCAGTATCTGTTTGAATGCAAGTTGAATAAGAATTTGCAAAATTATTTTATATTATAAACAGTTACTTTGAAGAATGTAATGTGTATAGTGTATCTGAGCTGATATACATGACATATTTAGCTCTAATGAAATGTGGCCTAGATACATTAATGTAACAGAGTAGTTTCTGAATTATTTTTTATAAGGCTAATTACTCCCACTTTCCAGCTGTTTCTTCGTTCAGAATCTTAGAGCCTAGTGGACATATTAGAACTATCCATCTAAATTAAACTTACAGGAAAAATGAAGCTTGACCAAGCCATGGTTTGGACTTGAGAATTGCCAAATGAGTATTTGCTCCAGTTTTTTTTTTTTTTTTTTTTTGAATGGTAATTGTGAACATGTGAGAACAGACTTGCACTCCAAACATATTTTATTTTCTTTTTAAAAATTTATTTATTTATTTAATTTTTATTTAATTGTTGTTCAAGTACAGTTTTCTGTCTTTTACTTCCATCCCTGCCCACCCCTCAGCCCTCCCCACCTCCCTTCCATTTCCACCAGCCCCTAGTTTTTGTCCATGTGTCCTTTATACTTATTCCTGTAAACCCTTCCCCTTTCCCCCTGAAATTCCCTCCCCTCTCCCTTCTGGTGACTGTCAGCCTGTTCTCAATTTCAGTGCCTTTGGTTATATTTTGCTAGTTTGTTTGTTTTGTTGTTTAGGTTCCTGTTAAAGGTGAGATTATATGGCATTTGTCTTTCACTTCCTGACTTATTTCACTTAGCATAATGCTTTCCAATTCCATCCCTGCTGTCACGAAGGGTAGTAGCTCCTTCTTTCTTTCTGCTGTATAGAATTCCATTGTGTAAATGTACCATAGTTTTTTGATCCATTCATTTACTGATGGGCACCTAGGTTGCTTCCAATACTTTGCTATTGTAAACGGTGCTGCTATGAACATTGGGGTGCATGCATTCTTTTGGATTGGTGTTTCAGGGTTCTTAGGATATAATCCTAGCAGTGGAATTGCTGTGTTAAAAGGCAGATCTATTTTTAGTTTTCTGAGAAAATTCCATACTGCTTTCCATAGTGGTTGTACCAGTCTGCAATCCCACCAACAGTGCAGTAGGGTCCCCTTTTTTCCACATCCTCTTCAACACTTGACTCCAAACATATTTTAAAATAGGGAAGGTATTCTGGATAAAAGTACAGGATGGTGTTTAATTCTATGAAAAGAGGGTAATCTATGCTTTTGTTCTTAACTTTTCATCAGTTTATATTACCACTTGAATAAGTGAGTCACATAGGAAAATGTGTAGTTAAAGCATATATAAGTTTATTATATGAACTACATGGTGATATTGCAAAATTTATAAATACAGTGAGATGCCATTCTTGTTAAAGTAGTTCTGGTACTTCAAAATATGTAAAGATCACTATGGTCAAATTATATGGTAGTGAGATTAAATGTATTCTGTAAAAATGTATTATATAAATGTTATTCTCATTTAAATCTTCAAGGCTTTTTATTCATTCAGATATCTATCTTTCTAAAAATATCTGTATGTTTGTATTGTACATAATGTACATATATACATATATGTACACACAAACATATTAACTTATAGAGCTTAAAGATTCATGAAGTCCTCTAGGCTATAGAGAGTAGTAGATCCAAGAAACAGTAATGCCAAGTCCCTATAGGGCTGGGCTGGAAAAGGAGAAGCTCTCCAAAACATCTATTAAAAAACAAAAAGTTTTGTAATGAATTTAAAAACTATACAATGTTATGAGATGTTAAGAAAAAGAAATGAGATAATATCAAGAAACCCCCAATTCTTCATCTTTCTTTTTATTTTTTGATTCTTATGTGGAAATCTCCTTAGCCACTTGGGTGTTGGGGATGGGAAGTATATAAGAGAGGACTCCCCCAATCTAATCTGTGGGAGAATCATTCCTACAAGTTAAAACAGAAGGTTTTGTGCTGCCCTAGCCTGGGCAGGAATGGGTTTACCTGCAACCAATTAGTTGTCAATTCTACAGGATTGGCTGCCCTGGGACACACTCCAAAAAAAGTGGAGAGGAAGAGCTTAGTCATGACCAATACAGCCTGGATTCCAGATCACAGGCACATCACGGCATTCCATCATCCCAGAGAGGAGAGAAGAAAATGAGGCTGGATTTGTCAGATGTCTGTGGAAACCGGACACTTCTAGAAGAGAACTGGCTGGACTAGTGACACAGGAAATTATCAGTATAGATAGAGAAATAAGTAGAGACACACTGCCTGCAATCAGCTTTTCTGATTTCCGTTTCCTTTATGTCACAGCTATCCAACATCAACAAAATAACAAAGTATTTTACAGGGAAAAATAGAAAATCCTGGTGTTGCAATGAATTGTTTTGTGAATCTCTCTCAAATAAGTGCATGTCCAAATCTACAGACTGTTTGAAGATACAGGTTTTAAAAAAGCAAATGGTGAAAATCATTTAAAACAGCTTGAGCTTTATGAAGTTACATATAAGTGGGTCATACAGAAATGAGATTACAAATTTAATAAGGGAGCCAACTGAAGCTAATTCTTTTAGAACAAATCATTCCAGTACATATCAATTTTGAGATAAAGCAATTAAACTAAAATCTATAAATTGGCATTTGGAGACTCATCTATGAAGATGTTTACAAAAATTGTGACATTCATGAAGGAGAAATTTTGTCAGAGCAAGCAATTAAAGTTGAGAAGAAACCATACACTTTAATTTCCATTATCAAAATATTAATAATTAGTAGTAATGTGAATGGTAAAGTGATAAGGGATCTTGATAAAGATTGACTCATAGGAATGGAAAACAGGGAAGTATAGTAACAAGTGAAGTGTTCACACCAAGTAGGAGAGGTTTAGATCCTCCAGTTGAAAGGTTTTAAATGGCATGTTTTTTATCTTTGTGAATTTCAATTAGACTCTGCAATGGGCAAGTCAGGAAGGGAATATTAATGATGGAGGAGGAAGCCAGGTGGGGTTCCATGCTTCACAGAGCTGGCCCTACAGGATAGCAAATGTTTGTTCAGGTTGTAGCACCTTAAATGCTTATTTAGAAGTTGGTGATTAACAGGTTAAAAAAGCATGAATTGAAATATTTATGATATAGGTTTTACTTTCCTCACATAATTTTCAAGGCAAAGCCAAAATTTATGTAGATTAGCACTGTCTGTTGGTATGAACACTGCATCATCTAGGAAAAACACCTGAATTTTTGGTTCATAACTAATACAATTGAACTGTTTATCACATATGGACTCTGAATGTAATATAACAGAAATATATCAGCATACTCTGAAACGGTGAAAGCGCCTAATGTTCTTAGGGACTTCTCAAAGAAATAAACACTGTTCTTCTTTGCCTGAGTAGGATAACGTTGACTTATGTGCCCTATGAAAAGGAAAATGTCTGTTGTTGTTCAAGTTGAACATTTGGACTTTATAGCCCCACATAAAATAGAAAAGAGACATATCAAATACACAATGCTGAAAATGTACAATGGAGGCTGGAATTACAACAGGTCCCCCTTTTACAGGGAAAAAAATAGCCCTAATGGGGGGAAACCTCACTCTGCTCTTTTCCCAACCCAGGGGGAAACCGAGAATCGCAGAGGTAGTAGAAACACAGCAGGTCCAATTTTGCTTTGGGAAAATGTAAACTTTTTAGAGTTGTTGATGAGTTTGATCACCAGCTAGGGAGGAAACGATGCCTGCGAAAAGGGATCGGGGAGGAGAATTGCTGAGAGTGTGTAGGAGGTTTCCTAAATCGTACAATTTGCAAATGGACTTTACTGACCGGCTCCAGGGAAGTCTCCAAAGCTCAGAGCTTTGAGGAGAAATTGGTCCTGCTGGCAAGGAGTATGAAGGAATGAGTGATATATGCAGATGGCTCAGGCAATCAAAGAAACTTCCCGCTGTCTGATTCCACGAATATAGGTTGAACTTGGTCCTGTGTGGGTGTGCTGATGACAAAGTAAAGGCGTGATTAGTCCCCTAGCCCTCCAGCGGGAGCGGTACCTCTTTACCTCTTCTCCGCAGCCACGTAGCTTCAGAGTCAGGGGATGTTAAGGGCAGGCGGCAGGGCGCGGAGCGGGGACCCAGGGACGCATAGACACCCACCAGCAGTCCTCTAGGAACCTCTGGGCCTCCGGGGAGCCCCGGCGGGCCGCAGCGGGGAGCAGTCCCCGGAGGTGCGAGGGCTCCGCTCCTCCCGCGCGGTGTGGATGCCGAGTACAGCGCTCCAGGCGCACCGGGGCTCTCTCAGCCTGCCGGGGTGGTGCGGCTGCAGGTGCCCTGAGGGCGGCTGCTTGGGCTCGGGGAGAGGGTGGGGGTCCAGGCACGTCCTGAAACCTCGTTAGCCCTCCTCCCGGGCCTGGCTCCTCCTCCTTCTCCAGGCGTGGGGCTCGTGCCCGCCACAGCCCGCGCGCACCGTGCCTCCGCCCGCCAGCCCGCCTGCTCCTGCCAACGCTTCCCCCTCCTCCTCTTCCTCCTCCTCCGCCCATCACCGCCACTACGGACGCCTTCGCCTCCTTCTACTCCTGGTACTGCCGCCACCGCTCCTCGCGCTCCTCCCCGACTGCCACCAGCCTTTCGCTCCCCGCTCGCTCGGCGCTCGGCTGCTGCAGTCAGTATCTCTGGCGCTCTCTTCTCTCTCAAGTTTCCTATCTGCTCAAGATCAGGGCAAAGGGAGGAAAACACCCAATTCTGCTTGTTGTTTCAGGTAAGGTCGCACACGTTAGTCCCAACAGGGACCCTTTCCATTTGCCTCTGTCTCCCATGCATGCTTCATCTCCTCCACTCTCCCCTGCTCCCTGGAAACCCAAGAGGTTCAGTTGCCCCAACCTCCCCAGCCCATCTAAAAAATAATTTCAGCGCCCATCATCAGAAGCATATTTACAAGTACAATAAGCTCCGAGACACCCGCCCGGCAGCACGTTAGCCTGGCTCTTTTTCAGTCTTCAACTTTGCACGCTGTGCTTGGCGAGCCTGCCGGCCAGGGCTGATCCGGAGCCTCGCGCTCCTGCCGGGGTTGTGGTCCTCTGCTTCGCGAACAGCTGTCAAACGCGGCGTTTCGCAGCAGTTGAACTGAACCCGTCTGCCTCCAAGATGTGATGTTAGGCAATTGTACAGGGACAGGAACGGGGATTATTATAGTTTATTTTAGAGAGAGTGAAAAAGTGAAGAGGTGAGGACTTCAGTTCACTGTAATGAAAGGAATAATAATTAAAAAAGTGGGCTGGCTGCCCTCCTTGCTTTTCTCGCCAATGTCTCCGAGGTGGTCTTGGTTGAGGGGATGGTGGCATGAAGTGCCCATCTCTCCTCCCCCTTTTCACTCTCTCCACCAACCCATTCTCTTCTCTAGCTCATATGTCAGTTCAGGGTCCCGTGTGTTATTATTACATGTTTGTGTGTGAGCACAAAACAGTGTTTGCTGACAATGGGGCTGGGGAAAGTTACAGGCAGAGTAAAATGTGATTATTTGATAATCTGGCTGCCAAAAAGAAAAAAAAAAAAAGGAAAGAAAAAAAACTTACCCAATCATCATGTCCTACACTCACTCCCCGGATTAACCTCCATAGCGTTAACTCCAATTCCCAGTCTTTGGGGCTATTTGGATGGTGGGACTGAATTTAATTTTTAGTGTATTTTGGTTTTCTTCTATGGCTTTACAAAGAGCAGCGATGAAGATGAAATTCAACATCTACAACATGCAGTTACTGCTTCTTGTTTTCTTGATGTGGGACCCAGCCAGGTGAGACATTTATGGACTCTTTTAATTCAGATTAAAGGTGTGTTTCTTGAATGGCATCAGGGCAGCGGTGGCTTTTGACAAGCTAGAGTATTTTGAAGAATTATTTCTAATGAAAAAAGATTGTACTACGAAACTGAACTAGGAAGTGGCAGAAATAGTATAAAGTTCACTGCTTCTTGTTTTTAGCTATAAATGCAACAGTGAACAGAGATATTTTTTTTTAAAAAAATCACAAAAGAAAACAATGTCCTTCAAATAGCATATTCTTGCAAGGAAGTGAAGTGATTAAGTTATAGGCACTTATGATAACACCAAAATTCAATAAAGGAGTCAACAGTCTTCCTTTAAGCCAAATGAAAAAGCTTGAACTAAAATGATTTGTGTGCTAACTTAATTTTTTGTCCCCCCCCCCCCCTTTTTAAAACCCAGCTTGGCTCTTCTAGTCATAATAGAAGCCTAAATGGTATGTGAGCCTTAAACCTCTAGGTGGAGATAGTATACAACTTCACAGTCACAAACAATGAAATAAAAGCTTGATTTATTGATCAACTTTTTTATATTATTGATTTAGACATCCTTTATTCTTAAAATGGTTACTGTCATAAAGAGTACTGATTTTAAGCATGTAACTATTTTTTTTGCTTATGTTCTACAGACACGAAATAATTCTTATTCCTTGCAACAACTTTATCATAGTTGTAGCCTTTTTAAGATTTTATCACCAATGGACACCTTTTATTTATTGCTTTTAGAATATGTTCTCAAAATACCAGGGACTAAAAATACAACATTCATAAGACTGTTCGTGTAACCATTCCTTTCTCTTTTTTTAATGAAATAAGTCTCTATTATATCCTTATTTCCCTTTTAATTTTTCATTTCCCTGCCCAAACATTTGTCAAAGTATGAACATATTTTCTAGAACTGAGAATAAATCTCTTTAGAAAGTCTTATTTTAAGTGGAGAAAATCTTGTTTAACATCTTAATACTGACATTAGAAAGAAACTGTCATATGTGATTAAAAACACTTTTGACTAAAAATCTCTATGTGGAACTTTATGACTCTTTTAGTGATTGATTTTAAAATTACCTTAAGATAACATAAAAACTGAAGGGTATGAACTAATTTGTTTGCATAATTTTTGAATGCTTATCTTCATATGAGTGTTTTATTATTTTCTCTGCTTTCAAGACAGTATTTTAAGTTGGTTACCCACTTAGAATGTATTGTGACTATTTTTAGCTACTAGCTGTATAATCATTTAAATGCAAATGGACTGTGTCAGTGATATTTTACACAATACAACTTGATCAGAATGCAGATTACACAGAATCTTATTTTAAAGGAGTGAACAAACCATGGTCAATTTATAATCACTGAAAATCCTCAGTGCTTCACTGTATTTCCCTCTATTAATTTTCTGTTCTATACTTGGCCAGTAATGCTCATGCCAGTATTTTATTCTATTATATAAAAGATTCTCTCTCTCTCTCTCTCTCTCTCTCTCTCGCTCTCTCTCTCTCTCGGCTAGTAATTTAAATCTCTGAATCATTCCGGGAAAAAAGTGGCAGTGAAAAGGGACATTCTGTTTTATACATCCAGTTTCTTTTGCACCAATTTTCTGGATATCACAAAATTAGGTCTCCAGCTTTTGATGGAGAAATAATGGAGAAAATCACTGTTTCTAACCCTCTTTCTGGTGATATTTTAAGACGACTTGTTCTATCTGCAAATTTCTCAAAAGTAGCTGGGCATGTGAATCTTAAATGACCCTTGTGGCTGTCCTCTAGGTCAGGGTGGAGGGGTGTCCTCCAAGGCTCTCTGCAGCTATACACATGCCGCAGATCCTTTCAGAGCCCACCTCCACTTCCTGGCTGCACTGAAGCCTGCCTGGCACGCAGCTCGCGGAGTTCCCCTGATGTCTATATTGCACTTGGCCATTGGGTGGAGGTATACCCAAAGTAAGGATATCATCTTGGCTTAAAAGACAAAAAGACATAAAGAGAAAAAGAAAGACATTTATGAGGAAGAAAGAAATTTAGTGCCTCCAAGGAGGCAAATTTTCCCCCAATTTATATTCGAATCACTGAAGATTTATTTCAGGAGACCCTTTGATTACTGTAGGTTTCTAAATGCAGAATAACATTCCACTTAAGTGTCTGCATGTGATCATCTACAATCATAACATATTGTACGGAATGGGTTTTAGAAAAAAAGGGATAGTCTACACACAATGCTAAATGGAAGCTATCAAATAATTTTGACATTAAACTTTCTAATAATCTGGTATTTAGTATCCATTTTCCATGGCATGCTTACCTTCCCCATAGACATATTAGTATTTATAGAAATGAAAGGAAGAAAGAAAATGTGTTGCACTAATAGTTTGGGGGGGGCTTAAAATTCAAATCAAGAAATAAGTGCATGTTGGCACTTTCAAAACACACATATGTATATATGTGTATCAGCTTGTAAAATTATCTGTTTAGGTTGGTGCTGGCTGGCATCCAAGAAGATGAGGCTAAAAATAACATTACCATCTTTACAAGAATTCTAGACAGACTTCTGGATGGTTACGATAATCGGCTTAGACCAGGACTGGGAGGTAAAAATAGTTTTATTTCTTTTTGAACTCTCACAAAATAATGCCTTTAAAAGTTAAGGTTAATATTTCTATTTTAATATATTTTATATAGAACTGCATTGCTATATATTAAAAATCATAGATAATAGAAGGGAAAGTATATGAAATAATCATTTTCTGTGATTCCTTTTGTATACACTAAATGTATCTAACATACCTTCATAAAAGCCTGGACCTTCTGCATGAATAGTTTTTAAATTAGTTCATTCGTAAACTTAGAATACGTAAAAGGGTAACATCACTGGGCAGAAATGCCTTTGTAACATCTTTGGTTTTCTTCATCACATTTTACAAATGCCTGTTTTAACATCAGTATACGTATGCAAAAATGAGTTACATAAATGAAAGAGTATCTGGGTTGTATTTCAACACATACTCTTTTTAGGATTCTGTGATGCATTTTATTATACAGCGTGTGACATTTCTACAATGTAGCACAGGTTGGCATTCTTGGAACTTTCAAAGACATTTTAGATATACATTAGCCATAGGCCTAAATTTACTGGGCTGTGGCACAGTTTGACTTCAAATTTAAACATTCGTTTTTGACTCAGAAAAACAATCTATTTTTATTCATGAAAGTGAAGAAAATTAGGCTTGGCTAATATGTTAAATTTTAATTATCCTTCGGTATAGCTGGATAATAACCTAAGGAGATCAGGTGAAAGTAGGGTAAATGTATAATTCATTAAAGGATTCTGAGTCGAAATGTTGTAACTCATCACTTCTAACATGATATATATTTCTGCATGCATGCGTTGATCATGTGTGTGTTGCACTTATTAGGATGTTCAGTTCAACCATTAATTCAAAATTAATACAAATTAGTTAAACATCATATTAACTAACGATTTTTATAGTTAGCCTGATTATTACCAGGTTGGCAACTCCGCAATATTAAATTGCTTAAAAAACAATTGATTATGTGCCTGGATGTTTTTGTAAATATTTTCTTTGAAAAAATGCAGATAGTTGTTAATTTCATGTACATTTAGCAATTGTATGTTTTGGATTATCTAGGAATCAGAAAAAGTCAGAAAAGACACAACTTGTTTTTAAATAATATACCATTTAACTGCTATTAATTTTTTACTTATTTCCCGAATAGTACCTTGAATTTTAAGAGAGAAGTGCTGGGAAAGAATAATGTTCAGAAAGATGATACATTTTTTTTTCTCAAAAAGAACTCAATTGATTAATCTACACTTAGTTTTCTATAAGGGAAAATTGAAAAGTGCAGAATATTTCCTTAGCAATTAATATATAGTGTGCATGAATACAAGGTATTCCACTCCACACTAGCATATCTGATAATAACCTATTGCCAAACTCATATAACAAAAATATGTCTAACATAAGTCTTTCGCAATACATCATGGTGGTCTGAGAGGTACATTTTACAAAGGCAGATATTTTCCTAAGCCATAGATTGTATTATCATTATTTTTAAATTATGTACTTCCAAAATGAAAAATATTTGAGCTAGACCTTGGATTTTGTCTCTGAGGCTTTAGGAAAAATAATTACACTGTGTTTGGTGGGTAGTAGAAACTACCTGTTGCAGAATGTGGGTTTTGCCATTTATCTCTTTATATTTCTTTTGTAATATCTCTTACATTCATTTTTATTTCCATTGTTAGGACTCAAATATAAATCCTTGTCACCATGTTATTTGTGTTAATGTAATAGATTAAATGGATATTCTTGCCTAGTGTCTTTGTTCCCCAACATTTATCTGACATTATTTGTATGCTGATATTAGTTTTCTTCTTTTATTCTTACAATTATTTCATGTGTCACTCTCTTCTCTTGATCAGATAGCTTCGGTGGCTCCCTATTGCCTTCAGTAGAATGCAGTGAGGAGTAGTGGAAGGAAGATGAGCCTTGGAGGCTAGTAGATCTAGATTAGAGTTTCTGTCCTACCCACACACAAAACTGTGTCTTGACCAGAATCTTTGTTTCTTTTATTTAAAATCACTCCCTTTCTACCTCATAAGGCTGACAAGAGGATTATATAAACAAAAATGCACACAAAATGTGGGCCACCTACTGGCAGTTCAACAAAGATCTATTCTGTCTCTCCTCCTTTAGATTTCCAAGTTGCCAGACAAGGTTTTCTACAATCTACTTCTCTGCCTTCACGTTTTGTTTGCCCTCTCCTCTGCCCTGTGCTTCAGATGCATCTATTCATTTTACCTTGACAATCCAGGCCCTTCTTCTCCCCCTGCCTTTGATCACATTAACAGCTCTCATTGGAATTCTTCTTCTTTATTCTCCTTGATCTAAATCTTACCTTTCCTATAAAGACCACGTCAACATGGTCCACTTTAGCAAAGATTTTTCTTAACTAAACTGAAGTGCCCGGATTCAATTTTCTTTCTGTTGCACTTCTTGAGTAGTGGTTGGCTCTGTATCACATTTGGTACTTATTATGTGCTATCCTGGATTTTTTATTATCCTTTTATGTGTTTCTTGTTACTTTAACTAGATTGCAAGCTCACTGAAGCAAGATATTGTATCATAAATTCTGTGCGCTCTCAGCAACTAAATATTGATTTGCATATTGTGGGCATAAAATAAATGTTGATGGCTTGATTAACTTTTCTATGACCAGTTAATCATCTGTAAAATGGAGCTACTCATATCTGGCTATCCATGTTGAAATGATATGTTGAGCATCATGATGCAGAATTATAGTGTTGCTTAGTGAGGAGACCTAACTTTAGAGTGGAGGATTTAGGTAAAATCCTGGTTCTGGTACTGACTAGTCCTACAATCTTTGTATACTAGCCCCTCTGGGTCCACATTTGTCCTTTATAACATGAGATCGCTAACATTAATATTCTTAAAGTGTTGATGAATTAAATACAATGATATATGCAAATTAGCACAGTTACTAGATGTAGTAGAGAGTTACTAAATAACAATAACTAAAAGACTAAATGTACTGTTGTAAATTTAATTATTATTATGGTTACCTCTGCATATAAAATTCTTAGCCTGGATGTTCATGTCATTTCAAATAGAAAGTTCAGGGAAATTACTTGTTTTTCATTATGTCTGAGAAATTAGTAAGGTGAAAATTGGTTTGATTCAATTTAAATCGATCAAATTAAACATCTCTATTGATGAATAATTTATGTCAATTATTATTTTATTTCCTTTGTGACTTTAATATGAGTAAGTTCACAGGAAAGATCAATCAGCTTTGGACAAGTTAGAAAAATAGTTTACTTCACCTGGTCCTGCCACTTATATTTTGTCTTATCCTGGACAAGTTACTTAGAGATCCTCAGACTTGATATTTTCTTTGGAAAAATGGGAATAATTGTATTTTCTTCTGAGAGAAGTGGGGTAAATTGGGATTCATACATATAACACAGGTTTTACAGTATATTGAGTGATAACATTTTAAGACATTTAGTAATTAACAGTAGATCCTCTCTAAAATTCTAGTAAGATCATGCCCAGCCAACTGCCCCAACCCCTGCAATGGTTTGCACTTTGTTCTGAACAAAGCCCAGACTCCCTGCAGTGGCCGCCAGTGCCCAGCATGGTCTGCCTCTCTGTGCTTCCTCTGACTCACCTCCCACAACTCCCCTGCTTGTTGATGCTGTTGCAGTCACACTGCCTTCCTTTCTGTTCTTTGAACTCACTAGGACACTCCTTGGAGCCTTTTCCCTGGATATCCATTGATCTCACCTTCTCAATGAAGCCTACCAAATAAATGCAAAATAATTTATATCTTTATTAATGTTATGTCAACTTCTTATTTTTGTCTCTTTTCTAGACTGTAGGCCTATTGAAGTCAGGGATTTTAGCTGGGGATTGTTGTTTGGTTCCCCAGCATCGAGAACAGTGATGGGTGCATGGCAGGCACTCAAACGTTTCTTGAATAAATTTTAATTTTATTTATTGCATTTTATTTTATTGTAGTGTTCTACTGGGAAAAGAATCAACTATAGAAGTTATTCTTAAAATAAATGGAGCAATTGTCATTTAATTACCACATTAAACTTTCACTGTTAATATCAACATATTTAAGGCTGAGTTCTTGGTGAATTGGAATAAATATTACACCAATTACTCAAACTCTGTTTTTAAAGATTTTATTCATTTTATTTTTAGACAGAGGGGAAGGGAGGGAGAAAGAGAGGGAAAGAAACATCAGTGAGTGGTTGCCTCATGCACACCCCCTAGTGGGGACCTGGCCTGCAACCCAGGCACATGCCCTGACTGGGAATCGAACCGGTGACCCTTTGGTTCTCAGGCTTGTGCTCAGTCCACTGAGCCACACCAGCCAGGGTCAATTACTCAAACTGTTGATTTAATGTTAGAGGTAATTCTGTCATGAATTAACTGATTTTGGGCGATTCATTTATCTCAACTGTGACTTAATTTTCTCATCTGTGAAATGAAAGGAGAAGTTCTACTTATTTGGTTTATATTTCACAGGGATATTGTGTGGGCTCAAGTAAATTAAAAGTCTTAAAAATGCGTAATGTGACATAACACATATAAGTATTAGTATTGTTAGGAATAGCAGAGAAGAGTTCTTCAAGGAGAACGTGATCTTAAGAAGTAGTATCCTTTAAAATCATGGCCAGAAAATATTGGGATCTCTTGTGCATTTGTAGGCTTACTTCCTGGTGAGCCTGGAAGCCTGGCATGGGTCTTCCTTGATACCTTATCTGCCAAGACCACACGTTCAGATCAGCTAGAGCTAATAATTGAATCAATTTTTCTTTTTGTCTTCATTTAGTCATTGGAGCTAACAATTTATGGTATCAGCCTTTGATTTTTATATTTCATAAGAGGTTTCCAATGAGTAACTGAATGAAGGTAGCAACATTTACTTTTTGGACCAATTTTATGGGGTCATTGGAAAAATGAATGTGTAGACAGGTCTTGTATATTTTGACAGCTAATATCCATGATGCTAAATAGTGTCAACTATTGGAAATGACAAGCCTTGGTATCTAAATTATAGATTCAATCTGGAAATTCTAGATTGAGTACCATGTTAATTGCATTTCAAAAAGCTCTTTTGAGGAGATTGTCTAGATAGATTTCCCCTGCCCCCCAGCTGTCTTGTCATGCACTCTGAAAACCTTGAAGAATTTTTCAGCTTGAGGCCATGAAAAACATGATGTAAGATCATAGATTTAGTAGCTGAAGGTGAGTTTCTAACTTCACTCTTGAATATTTATCCTCAGGCTAAAGGGAGAACGTGATAACATGTTCTGTGAATTTTACTCTCCCAAATTTATAAAAATAAAATATAGGCTATTCAGTGGGAAAAACACTATAGACAAATCTTATCTCTCCCAGAATCTATGAGACACTCTGACCTCAAAATAATGTCTTTTTACTCTATAAAGTAATGGTGAAGATCAAAGCCTCAGGATACCAACATCTTTGGATTTAAATTTGCATCATAAGGGTGCCAGAAGGAGAAGAGAAAGAACAAGAAATTGAAAATCTATTTAAAAAAATAATAAAAGAAAACTCCTCTAATTTGGTGAAAGAAATAGATAGGAAGCACAGAGAATCCCAAACAAGATGGATGCAAAGAGGCCCACTCCAAAACACGTCATAATTAAAAAGCCAAAGTTTAAAGATAAAAAGAGAATCTTAAAAGCAGCTAGAGAAAAGCAGATAGTTATCTACAAAGGAGTTCCCAAAAGGCTGTCAGCTGATTTCTCAACAGAAACTGTGCAGGCTAGAAGGGACTGGCAAGAAATACTCAAAGTCATGAAAAGCAGGGGTCTATGGTGAAGCTTGCTCTACCCAGCAAAGCTATCATTTAGAATCAAAGGGCAGATAAAGAGCTTCCCATAAAAGACTTCATCATCAGCAAACCATTACTATATGAAATGTTAAAGCAACTTATTTAAGAAAAAGAAGAAGAAAACTATGAACAATAAAATGACAAAAAATACGTACCTATCAATAGGTGAATCTAAAAATCAAACTAAGCAAACAAGAAGAACATAGACAAAATCATGGATACAGAGAGGGTTTTGATGGTTGCCAGATGGGAGGGGGTGTGAGGGGAATGGTGAAGAGGTGAGGAGATTAAGAACTACGAATAAGTAGTTATAGAATAGCCATGGGGATGTAAAGCACAGTATAGGAAATGGAGCAGCCGAAGAACCTATGGATGTCCCATGGACATGAACAATGGTGTGGGGATTGCCTGAGGGAGTGGAGGGCACTGGATGGAGGAGGGCAAAGGGAGAAAACTTGGGACAACTGTAATAGCATAATCAATGAAATATAATTAAAAAATAACATCATTCTCTATAAATGATGAAGATGAGTGTCTCTGGATACCAGCACCATTGGATTTGAATTCTATTGCCACCGTATATTAACTACAAAACTGTTAGCATATTACTCAATGTCTCCTTGCTTTTGTTTCTTCATTTATACAATGAGGGTAAAAGTATGTGACTTTGTAGTTATCTGGGTTTTGATATTTTTAATCTAAGTCCTTTGGACAGTTTCTGATGTGCAGACTAAGACTTCAATTCATGTTGATATTACTGCTGTTTTTGTTGGTCCTACTATACTATTCCTGCTATGAATGCAATAGAGGGCATCACAAAATGGTTCCCTTATATTATAACAGCTGCGGCTTATAAAAAATGATAAAATTGTACCTCATGTAACCTACATTTAAACAAAGGAGATATTTGTGTCTTAAACAATCACTTTCATTGTACCAGCACATCTTTGCATATGTATGGAATCTCTGGAAACAAAAAATATCACAAAAGAAATAAGACCTTTTTTGCTGTTTTATAATTATTACCATGACATATAACCACCAAGCATCGATTCATAATAATGAATTTACCTATAGGAACAAAGTTATATTTACAGAAAAAAGGCTTACTATTAATGTATGACATCAAGGATGATTTTAGAGACGTAAAATTGAAAGAAGTGTATATACTCACCTAACCTGAGATGTGCTAGGTCCCAAATGGCAAACTCTGGGTCTCACAACTACAGAGTGTATGCTTGATCTTTGATGATCATTTGGGGTGAGGCGTGGTGGAGGAGGCATCAGGAGGGAGACAGCACACTGTGAGTGATCTGAAATCTCTGTAAAGAATTGGAAGAGGGAGAATGGGAAAGTGATTGCAAGATCAGCGGAAAGGAAGAGATTAAGTTGTCAAGAAGTTCTAGTGTCAGATGGAGAGATCATAAACTCCAGGTACAGGGAACTCTGCTTGCTTGCAAACTGGTGATAATTTGGAATTATCCTTTTCATGGGATGGGGGTTGATGCTCTCTAAGAGGAACGAGGCAGATAGAAATTGGTCTGCCTTCCCTTCTGACTTAGATTCCTGAGATTCTCTAAACTTTAGAGTCTAAAGTGTCCATAGGAAGATGATTTTTAGAATAAGCCTTGGGCGTCAGAAAATTTCAGAGACTGTGTCACTTTCTACCACCAGATCTTCCCCAGTCACTTGAGTTTGCCTAAAGGTCATGGGGAACACTGCATTTGATTATATCATGAGTGAGAAAATGGAAATGAGTTAGGGTGATTTCACACAATGGTGTAAATAGCTTTCACAAAATGTGTCAATGACCAGTATCAAGTCATTTGTCATTTCTTATTCTTTTAAAATTACTTTGTGGAAAGCACAAAACATAGAAAACACAAAGCTAAAAAAACAAACAAACAAACAAGCATAATATAACCAAAGACACTGAAATTGAGAACAAGAGAGGAGAGGGACAGGAATATCCAGGGAAAAGGGAAGGGATTAGAGCAACAAGTATGAAAGACATATGGACAAAAGCTAGGGGGGGTTGGAAATGGAAGGGAGCTGGGGAGGGCTGGGGCGGAGGGATGGGGTGGGAGTAGAAAACAGAAAACTGTATAAGAACAACAATTAAAATAAAATTTAATTAAAAAAAAAGAAAGAAAACACAAAGCTATTGACTGCCTGAAATGAGATGCTATTGGGGCTGCTTTAAAAGTCAGTTTCTTCAAGCCTGGCCTACTGTTGTTCCTCGGCACAGAAATCACATGGGCTTCATCACAGTGCATACTAGGTTAAAAAAACATGGTAACATTATGTACATATTTTTGGATTCTTTCTAATATTTCAAGGCAAGACTAAGGACCATCTTAGCCTTCCTACATGCCCTCACTCATGTTATATGTTGCTTGCCCATTGCCTGTCAGAGTAATTGTAAGGCAGGCTTCTTCAAAAATGTTTGGCATGAAGTAATTTTGCATAACTTTTTCTCAGTTTGTTGTTTTAACTAGATATATAGCTTTTGATTATTTCATAAGACAGACAGACTTGAGTGCATGGAAGGAATAGTATACATGAGATTGCATGGTGCAACTTATATTCCCAAATAGCATCTGTCCAGCAAAATGACATCACTGTTCAGGTGACATCATTAATGTGCATGGCCCAGAGAATACTATCTGTGTTTTAAAGATCTAATTAAAACTAGGCTTTGTTTTTCCCTTAAAACATTTCCAATTAATAACAGTTTGTTCTCTCAACCATTGCTCCTAGAAAGGTGTTGCCTTCAGTCATAATTTTGAAAAATGGTTATTTTTGCTTTTTTAGGCACAAGTGCTCCTCATCAGCTGTATTGTTTGCCTTCCAGCATTTAAACTCTGGTGCAACCACTGTCTTTCTTTTTCTCTTTTTTAAAAACACAATGGATAAGTTGGATCATAGGCATGGCCAATCTGTTTTATTATTACTAGTACTAGTACTAGTACTAGTACTATTATTGCTACTACTCAGCACATTGCAGAAATCTGTTAGTGGTGGAGATGCCCAGGTAAACAGGCTGACCATCCAGTAGCTCATTACTTTTCAATGTATTAACATGGGAAGAGTGAAGTGCAACTGTTCTTGCACTCTGTTCCCTAACACATGTGTACTGAAGGCTTGTGATGTGCCAGGCATTCCGCGAGATATAAAGATGTAAAAGTGTCATGTTGGTCTCCTAAGGATGAAGTTCCTTGGAGGACAGATAAGGTAGGCGCATTAAAATTCCTCACATAAAACACTAGAGCTCATTGTTCCATTATAAGAACATACTATTGAAGTTTAGAGAAAAAATCACTTTTACTTGTACCTTACATATAGTTCTGTATCTGTAATCATAGTGCATTCATTAAACTGCTTCTTACTAAGGGCCAAGGATTTGCTGGGTCCTATTTTAAGTGCTGGAATTTCTATGACAAATAAGAACCAGTCTTTGCAGAAATTCATATCACACCAGATTTTGCTCTTTCTGCCTTTGAGTATCCTAGACATTGGTTTCTTTTTTTTCCTTCTTTAATTGAGAAGACTCTTCAATTACCCTATATTTCCTTTATTGAACTGTAAGCCTTCTCTCAGAAAGGGAAAAGTTATTTCTGGTGTATTTACTGCCAGGCTGAGAGCTGTGATATCTACAGAAGTGCTAGCAATCAGAGAGCATGTCTTCCCATCTGTCAGAGGGGTGGCTGTTGAGCAAGTCTGTGTTGTGTGGCATTCCCAGAGGTAATAAGTGAGTGTTAATTCCAGCTGAAACTTCTGGAAACTCCTCAGTTCTCTTTTTAAGGTGCCCTTATTTTCTGCCTTATCCTAACTTGTTTTGAGCTACAGCTGAGTTAAATATTAACTAGACATGCCCCTGAATTAAAAATATATAAGTGACATGAGATGTGATGTAATGAGTCCTTGTCTTTTTAATATTCCCTACAAAACAGAATTCTGAAAACTTTGCTTATAACTTGATGTACTCTCATCCTTTGAGGTTCAGATCTTATCATTAAAGAGTAAGGGATGGAAAGAATAAACTTAATGCTTAAAGAAAAAAATTTCATACAGAAGCTCATCAAACTAGGGAAAGCAATTCATCATGACATCGATCCCTTAGAATTAATTCTCCATTGCATTTTTTCATTTTTAGTAACTTACATCAGATGGTAGTCTTTTATCTTTGTAAGGCTTAGTATCCTTTAATTTCTTTAAAAAAAAAACTAGCATGTAGAAGATTTGACATGATTTAAGTGATGTGAACTTTTATCTTTTTTACATTTCTTCTTGATTTTTTTCAATATTTAAAACATGTTAAGGTGGGAGGTGGGGATGGGTAGGGCAAAGGAGAGTAATGGGGAAAATGAGGACAACTGTAATTGAACAACAAATAAATAAATAAGTAACATGAGAGAAAAATGCTTTCATGTACAATTGAAAAATATAGTACTGTATGATAAGCGAATCCTTTTTAGTAAACATCTTCATAAATATTCAGGGTGCTGGCTCCTTGTTAGGGGGCTGAATGCAAGCTGTAGCACAAAGATCGTTCCGGTGGTGTGTGTGGTGCCCATCTTTCTGTATGAAAGTATTTCAGTATTCTTAGCAGATGCAATCAGTTAAGACATTACTAATTTGATTTAAAGCATTAAAAAGGAAGATTTTTCTTCTTCTGCTATAGTACTCACAGAAAAATATATGTCCAAATTAAGATACTACTATTTTCAACTATTTGGTAAAGATGGTTAGTAAAATCTAAGAGATCTTACAAGTGTTTCAGGAATATGATGTAATGAGTGGTACAGTGGATTTCTTCCACAAGTGGAGGAGTAGAGTTATGTCACAGGATTAAGGAAGGCTGGAAAAGGATGAGAACTATAAATACCTCCTGATGACATTTCCAAGCCCATTATTTAAATTATGGTTTGTGTTGGTACCAAACGTATGTTAGTAGGTATTGGGGAAGCATTTGACTTTCCATTAAGAAGGTGAAAGGATCGGATACTTTTGCAGTGATGTGCCTGAAAAGCTTCCCTGGGAAAAGAGGTCTCCAGACCTGAACTGGAGAAGTGGTCTGGATGAAGGGAACAAATGTCATGAGAAACATTTAGAAAGAGATGAAAGATTTTCATTGTACTCCTAGTTACCCACAAGATGCTTCTAGTACATCATTTAAAAAGATTTTCTTTGTTAATTTAGAGAGAGAGGGAAGGGAGAGTGGGAGAGAGGGAGAAAGGGAGAGAGAGAGAGAAGGAGAGGAGAGGAGAGGAGAGACAGAGAGAGAGAGAGAGAGAGAGAAACATCATATGTTGTTCCACTTATTTATACATCCATTGGTTGATTCTTCTATGTCCAGGGATTGAGCTCACAACCTTGGCAGATCCAGATGACACTCTGACCAACTGAGCTACCTGGCCAGGATCTCACAAGGTTTTTGATTCTGAAACAAAAGAAGCAGAATTATACCTCTGATATTTGGGTTGGGAAGTCCAAAAGTTTTCAATTACATGAATTTTTAGAAGACCTTACAATGGAATTAAGCAAATCAGTCATAGTCAGAGAATTGTGTTAAATGGGACAAATTCATTTTTCTTACTATGATTACATGGAGAAGCTCTTCAATTTCTCAAGAAACAAAATAGTGAACTAAAATGCCAGGCTGGTTTAAGAAAGATTAAAATTTGGATACCAAGAGAGAAGAAGTCTTAATTAAAAGAAAATGGAATTGCAAGGCTGGTGTTCAGGTCAGGTAGAGGGGAATATGGAAGGGTACATTTAATTAGTTATCTAGGGCATGTGAGAGAATAATCATCGAAGCAAAAAATGTGAGGCTGGTGACTGCACTTTGTAGAATAAGAAAAGAATAGCCCAACACATATTAGAGGAAGTGGAGCTTTAGAATTTTAATACAGCAAATGGGGTGGGCTTCGATGGTAAAATAAGGGAATTTCAACGGGTCATAAGGGAATGAGGGTGAACGTAGAGCGTTTGAAAGGAAGTTGTCATTAGAATATTATAGAAAAGTCCCTTGATAAACAAAAAGCAAAGTTTAATATTCTTTTATCAGTTTGAATAGGTTTTGCCTTAATAACCATTACAGACTTGCAAGGTCAAAGATAACTAACAAGAAAAAGTAAATAGAACCATATTACTACTAATGTTTATATTAGAACATGTCTCCATTTCAAAGAGAGTAAATATCAAAACAAGACTTGATATTCTTAAGACATAAAAGCCAGAATAGCAATGTCAGAATCCTTAAAGGATAACATCAGGCAGATGAAGTAGCGAGGACATTGCTGTAGCAAAACTCCTTTCAACTTGGATTCTTTCAGGCTTCTTGGATAATCTGAAGGGTTCTTGAAGGTGTTCTTTGACAGCCACCAAACTGATCTTATCACTCACAGCTTTAGCACAAAGGGTCAAGTAGGCTTTCCATTGTTATCTGTGAAATTTGGGGGTGAAGGAAAGTCCCATAGGACCAGTTGCTAATTCAGGACGGAGATACTTATATTTTGATGCAGTTCTGCTTATTACACTGATGTTGCCTGCCTTTGTCACTCTCCTTTAGCTGCTGCTACACCCAATCTACCACTTGTCATTTTAGGTGACATCTTCAAACACAGGCATGTCACACTTAGACATTGGACTGCCCCCAGTTATAGGGGGCAACTACAATTTCTGCTGCTGTTGCTGCTGCCTTGGAACAGCTGGGAATTTAAGCAAAATCTATCAGCAGAGAAGGAAAGTGGGCAGGTCCATGTTGAAGTGAGTGGATATGAAAGTTAGGCAGGCAGAAAGCACGTGTTTCCTCATCAGATCCTTTCCCTTTAGGGAACTGTTTTGTGACCTGTCGTTTCCGTAATCTCCCCCACCACTCAGGGAGGGTAGTGTGATGCTTTACACACCTGGATGTAAAAGGCCCTGTATGTGCAAGTAAATGCTGCTGCTGCTGCTGCTGTTGTTTGCTCTATGATTGCTTCCCTGGTTTTCTTTAAGAGTGAGGAATTCACATTTTTGTTTCTAAGGTTCGGCAGTAATAAACCTTATTTTTATCAGACTATAATCATAGACATTTGTTTTTTATGATATGCTTTCACTATGTTATTAGTAAATGTTAGAATTAACTATTAATTTCTGTGGATATGCTGCATAATGTTAAATACAATTTCTCTATTCAATTATCAGTATATTTTAACTCTACCACAGTCTACACATATGAATATATATATAACTAAAACTAACCTGTAGTAATTCCATGATAGTATTTGAATCTTCATAAAAATGTGTTAGATATTCCAGCTGACTAGTTGTGAGGAAAAATAAAAAACACTGACATGAAGATTATAAACTAAATTAGTAGGAATAACTGCTTATAAAATGAATTGAATTCTGAATATAGAATTGTACCAAGTAACATTTTACCATGTGTGTAATCTTGAAGGAACATAACAGAGCTCCATCTTCATATCATTGTACATCCTATTTAAGTTGCTTCAAAATTTTCTTTTTGGGCAGATAAAAAGTATGATTTTCCTTCAAAGATATTGTACATGATTTGTATTAGAGTGACTTACAAAGACTAGATTATACATCTATAGGTTCCTAAATTCCTAAAGAACTGTATTTAAAGACCTTGAGAGGGGAGGGGGTCATTGTTTTGATCCGAAGAAGCTGCCATGGCAAAGCAGTGTACAAGAGCATAGATAACACTAAGCACAGAAAACTCTTTATTTTTTGAAGTCGCTGGGGCCTTGGACAAAAAGTTGTTACCTCTGTGCCTCAGTTTCCAAAACATAAACATCAGGGAGCTGTAGCAGTGACCTGCAATGTTACTTCCATCTAAAATTTCCCTCTCTTTCTTTCTTTCGTAGCTTGTGTCAAGACAAATAGAGTGGAAAATAAGGTTCTTGGAACTGAAATCTAAGATCGGTTTTTCTTCATTGTAGAGACACTGGGAGGCAGAGTATGGGCCTGAATACAAGCTAACAGAATAAGGTTGCTAAGCTTTTAAAAATCTGTTCAGTTGAAAAGAGTACAAGGACTGTTTTGTCTTCCAGCTTCTAGCAGTTCGGAATTTGTGCAAACCCAAGTACTTCCATTGCGTGAAAATTCCAGGTATGAGCTTCTCTTAAAGCTGAGTGAGATTTGATTAGGAAGAGATTGGTACAAGTGAAGGAGTACAAATGTACCAAATTGTATTGACCAATATCAATGTTTACACTTATAAACATTGCTTTCCACTCTGATTATATGTGAGGTAAATGGCAACATGTCTTCAGAGCTCACTCTCTTTGACTTCTCCACTCTGATGTCACAATCCTATCTCCTCCTGGAACTCACTCCTCTTTTCCTGGTTCTGTGTCCCTCTACCCTTCTTTGCGTATTTCATTCTTTGGTTCCTCTTTATCTTCTCTCTTCGAAAATGTGCTCCCTAGGTTCTACAGTTTTCACACTTACTGCTTTTCACTTCAAAGGTTTCCCTAGATCAATCTCACTCAATTCCATAGCCTCAAAATTAACCTACATGTGCATGATCTTTAGTCCTGATACTGTTGTCTATGCAAGTTCGTTTCTTATTGCCCAGATGAACTCCCTCGTATGATCAGCCACTACTTTCAGGATCAAGTGTAGAGATCTTAAGGTAGCTTATACAGGCTCTGGTCTCTGCTCACTTTTCTGACCTCTTCTCTCACCTAATATCACTATCTTGCACGAAGGAGACTGAATTCACTGACCTTGTTTCAGTTTTTAGTTTTTAATGTATTTGGCTTTCTCTAGCCTGAGGGCCTTTATGTAGGCTGTTTCTTCTTTTGGGAACACATTTTTCTTTCTTCTGGTTCTAACTCAGATGTCACTGCTTTCCAACAGCCTTATATGACTATCACACACACATAATACACACACTCACCACACATCTCTGTTGAGCATATCACCCATTACTGAATTTGGCAATACATTATCATGCTGTTTTCTAGCTTTGCTCCACTGATTGTACACTTAGATCTCTAAAGGCAGACATTTGTGACCCCTTGTCTGTTGTTGTAGCCCAGTAATGTGTAATACTTCTAGGAGAGAGACAGTAATCATCATATTTCCTGAATATATTAATAGACAATTGATAAACTGTGTTTTTTTGTACATGGCATTTCTCAACCTTTTAGAAAGTAAATTTGCAATTTTGTCATCTAAAACTGCATTTCATACTGTGATTCCCCTGCATGATGACTGGCATCCCTACTTGTCAAGCTGCAAGAGCTAAAAATCCATCCGAGAATAACTTTTCCATCTCTCTTTACTCCTTTCCCATCTCCCGACTCCAGTGGTGTTGTCCTCTAGTACACAGGTACCTACCTAATCGGTCAGCTTGTTTTTGTTTTCAAATAAACAACTTTAAACATTTAGAAATGAGGATACTTTTAATAAAAATGAGGATTTCTGTCTTCTAGTAATGGCAGATCTGGTGACCCCAGGTTGAAATTCCCGATGACAGAAAGTGAAATTGAATTAATGACAGAATTTGAAATTAGGCAACAGTTTTGCTGTTAGAGGGGGTGTGTCCTCTACATTCAGCGAGAAATCTCATTTAGTCCATGTCACCCTGTCACAATACCTGCCTGGCCAGTAAATACCAGTAAATCCCTGTCTGTCCCTGAGGAAAGCATTTGAGTATGAAAAGATAGCTTTATCCTACTTTCTATGTGACCAGATTTTTATTTTTTTATTAGATTTGATTATGTGACTTCAATGACTTTTCTTTTCCCCACTTTCCAAAACGTAATCTCCTGTCTGTGTAACAGTGTTTCGAAAACAGAAGGGGACTCAAACTCTTGCTTCTCTGGGACAGGGCAGCTGCAGAAATGGGCTGACATTATGGAGACTGAAGAACTGGAGCATCAGATTTCACTGGCAAAGGGGGCTGGGTTCCATTGGACAATTGCCATGTCAGTGCCTGAACTTAGAGTTGCCAGATACTCCAATTATTTTCCAAAAGCTGTTAGAAATATCAATTTTTATGGGGAGTTTCTTAATTTTGTAAGGACAAATAATTCTAACTTAAATAAAAACATACAAAATCTTGTGCATCTCAAACAAAGCACATTAGTCCATTATTACTTTGCAGCCTCTGACCCCAAATCAAGGTTTGCCATGAAGACTATGCAGGAATCAATTGGATAACTTGTTAAATGCAAATTTAACAAATCCTCAAATAACCAGTCAGTTCAGGTTTGGGCCCAGGAATCCTCATTTCATCAAATACACTTAACTTTGATTCAGGTAGTTCAAACAAGGAACTAAATCATCAGTCTTCAAGTTTCTGAGTAGAAATTATGTGTCTTTGTCTATTGTCTCATATTACTTTACTTGTACCTTTTCAGTTAACTATGAAAAATAAAATGCATAGTTAGATAAGTCTGCCGTCAAATGGATCTGACTAGCATTTTCCTCAGTAACATCCAAAAAAGGGCTTTTGCACCTCTGTTCTGAGCTGGCTCTCATTTTCATAGAGCCAGAGACCTACTTCTGTGTACTCAGTATATTAATCTGAATTAACTGGCTCATGCTGCAGTGACAGCTCTTGGCTCTCATGTCTATTGCTCACAGCCCAGCCCTGTCCACTGAGCTTGAATGTATAGGATTTGGGCCCGTCATCCTCAGCCAGGGTCTCAGGCTGATGGCTGTCTAGCATGTAAAACAGTGCTGGTTACTGTGGCAGGGAGCATACTGTCATCGGAAGCTTTTCCACAGATGTGAGCTAACGCCATTCCTGCTCATATTCCATTGCTGAAAGGAAGCCACATAGACTTGTCTAACTTTGAGGGGTAGGGAAGTAAATTCTACCCTTACTCAGAAGGACAATTGGCGATATCTGGCAGCTTAATGACTACTATACTTAACAAAAATCACTCATTTCTCATGGTGCAACTTATCTTCAATGGTGAGAGATGATATGGATTGCTTGGTGACACAGGTCAAATCTTATTTCAAAACATATAATTCAGCAACAATGTTTTGTGTGTAACATGCATCGCATGTTCATGGAGTTAATTGTTATGAAAATTTTTTGATACACTTGATTTAAATGTACCTTAAAAGCCTTATTTCCCAGTTCCCAAGAATAGAGAGCTTTGGCATTTGGGCCATGAAGCCATAGCCCAAACTGCAGATATTAAAGAAGAGATAGTCTTAGAAGTATTAGTTTGAAGCCCCAAACCTCTGTGACAGTAATTGCTGGGGAGAGTGAAATTAAATGGCTGAGGAGCAGAGGTCATGTCTTCCTAGTTTGTTACTATGTCCTCAGTGCCTGGCACAGCACCTAGAATTCACTGCTTGTCAATTGATTGTGTGTGTAATCCAACAATCATATACCTCAAAATGTGCAGACAGATCCATTCCATGCAAACCTACTTATTTGGGGTGCTCAGTTTAGGCATTTGACAATCAACTTCATGTGTAAATCTTAGTGATTTAGACTTCTGGCATGCCTTTCAATGAGTCATCCTTCTCAGAAACTATGTTGATTAATGTATGGGTTCAGTTGCTGTGCTGAGCCTCAAATTCAGTAGAACATAAAATTAGAACCATTAGGATGAGTTTGGATTTAATATAGTGCGATGCCCTATTTCAGTGGCCCTTGACGTTACTGAGTTGGAGACCGTGTGCGCCATGATAGCTGAACAAAAGATTGTATGGGTTCCGGTGTCTGTAGCACACACAGCACGGCATTCACATGTCAGAGTGAGAGCTCGGGAAGAGCCACTAGTTGCACATGATACAGATGAGTTCAAAAGACTACAAAAATGAATTTAAAAAGCCTGAGTAGCGTTAGGACTAAATGTTTTCCTACATTGAGATCACGTAGAACTATTACTAGTTTTCTATGGACTATTTAAAATTTTCATTTGTCTTTCAGAGACTATCTAATTGAATATTATAAAATAATCATAATAATCATAATAAATTGACAGTAATATCTATCATGCATTGACTGCTGGGTATTACTGGAAGCATGGTACCTATAATTTAACGCTCATTATTAGTTCCACGAGGTAGGTGATTCAATGATCCTCACTTTACTAATAAGAAAATGAGAGCTTGACAGTTATTTTGTGACAGAGTGGACACTTTCCCAGAGCCTTTGATCAATTTGGAATTTAGGACCCCCAAATCCAACAATAGTGGCAACTAGTAATGCACATATCTGTACTCTGGGATTCAGGAGGTCATTATTTATTACAATTGTGTAATCATTAGCTTCTGAATAAGTACCTCTGGAAAGTAAAAGATGGTTTGCAAATTCACTGTTTTATTTGCAAAGGGGCTCTCATTATCACATTTCTTGATCAGCATTGACTTTGACAAATACCTTGCCTTGGATAGGGTTTTAGATATGAATGGATAGAAGGATATTGATTAGTAGAAGATCTCCTAGGGTATTGGTGAATTAAAGCCAGAATCTTTGACTCTCACGCTGCTGGTTGTACCCCTCACTTGATGTACGTCAGAGCCTTTGCTGTTATGCTCATGAACAGCTAATGAGAAGGACACAAGAAGACCATGTGGTTTAGCTAAATAATTGCAGTATTGCTTAGTTCATAAATTGGTACTTAGATTATTTGTGGAGTTAATAATGTAATGATGCACTCAGTCACATAAATTTTAGCTTTGATCAGCTTATAGTAAGTTACATTTAAAGATTATGACAAATGAAAGAGGGATAAGTCTATAAAAGCCAAAGCAATGATGAACTATTAAATGCAAGAAAGCTTCTCCTTGCATTGGGTTAAAATTTCTTCATTTTCCTTTGTCCCCATTTGACCCTTATTAATCTTATGAGCCAGTAGAGTATATTTTGGAAAGAGGTCAGACTTTGGAGTCTGACTGACCTAGGTTTGTATTCTGGGTCTAGCAAGTTCTAATTGGGTGGTTCTGTATGAATTAGTTACCTTCTCTGAGCCTTAGTTTCTTTATCAGTAAAACAGGTTTAAAATAACTAACATTCGTATGGATGTTAAAATGATTAAATTAAATGATGTGTGTAATGTTTCCATAAGAGTTCTAGGCGTGTGACAGGTGTTCATTAATAGTGAACTTTCTTTCCTTTTTTTTTACATTTTTACTATTGTTGTTCAAGTACAATCGTCTCCATTTTCCCCTGATGGGGAACTTTCCACTTGCCCTTCGATACTTGCTAAAATGGCCTCATGTGGAGGTTTGAGATTTGTTTACAATTTGGGAAATAATGAGTTAAAATAAGAGATTAAAAAATAAGACATAACTCAGATGTACATTTAGATTTCTCTGATTTCAAGTTTTGGGATTATACATAAACTTTAGTTGTGTAAGAATGGGCATTTCATTGAGGTGAGAACATGCTGTTTATAGGATAAGATATGACATGATGTGACACTTAATCTACAAAACATCTTTTTTGTGAACCTCTAGCAACAAATAAAGAAATTTTATTTTGCTTTTATATGAAAAGATTACCATTTATGGGTGTTAAAGTTTTAAAGCACTACATGTGAATTTATTTTTTCTTCAAGTTTTTATGGAAGAATTAATTATATTCAACATTTTTAACATGTCAGTTACAGCTCAAAATTTATATTAATCTGAATTAAATTATATATTCTAAAATGACTGACTTTTAAAGTACATTATTGATATATTCATAATGTTTAATTTTATTTTTATCACATTTGCCTACATTGAATAGAAGTCTTTTAAAACCCTTATGAGACTGTGAATGTTCTTACATCTTTATTAAATATCTTAAAATATTCTCAGAATATTAACTTTATAACTGAAGGGCCAAATTATTACATGTTAGAAATAGTAGATAATAAAGTTTATTGTTTTCTTTAAGCTTTGGATTGCTAAATTGTTCTTTAAATAGTTATAAGTCATTACGTAGTCTCAAACAAGCCATTATCTTGTCATGTATTTTTAGTGAGTATTAGACTGTCTGCCTTTTTTTCTCTCTGATGACCTCTTCTCTTCCTTCTTCAATGCATCTAAATATGTCTTGCCTCCACTTTCATTCTCGATGTTGGTCTCATCCATCTGTTCCCCAGGACTCGGCTGCCTTGCCATGTGCGTGTTTCTAAGTCTTTTCTTAGCCTGAAGACCTCACGCCTACTCTACTTCTGTAGATGTGAACATCTCCTAGCTCTCTGTGTTGATGCCCACTTATTAGCTGTTTCCACTTATTCTCAACACTCTTCATGACACTTATGTTCTTGCTGGCCTATGGAAATACCTTATTCTTTTATTCCTACATTCACTGTCCATTCCTTATCCTCTATCTTGTTAGGCCAGATGAGGTGAGAGAAGAAGAAACACCAAGGATGGCTTAAAGGTTTTTGACTTAGACAAATGGGTGGGAATGCCTGACATTTACCTAAATAGAAAAGATCTGAATTATTGTTACTTTTGAACATGTCTCAGCTTCCTGAGTAGATTAAAAATTTCTTGACTATAGGAACTAAGTCCTCTAGATTTTCTTATCCCTGTGACACTTAGCACAATATATCGCATTGAGTATCAATCAGTAAATGTTTAATAATAGAATAAACCAATTTAACTTTATCATCATTTGTCTTTTGCAAATTATTGCTTTACTCCATGTAATACTGCTAAGACCTGAATTTCCCTCTTATTAATAATGACCAGCATCCATATAGTACATGTTTACAACCAGTGATTAAAAGTTTAAAGATAATCTCAAATTTTTACCTTAGCATTTTTTGGTTCTGTTATCATCATTTCATCTAATTAGTTTTGAAGTTTGCTCTATTTTCAACCTGTGCTTTTATTGTCAGATGGGAGGTATTGGTTTTCTTCTCTCCACCCATCTCCTTTCAGGGATGTGAGTGGAGCTTCCCCCCATCTCACATTCCTTTCATGCACTCATTTATTATCTCACTGGAATGGAAAAAATATTTATCACTCTGAGAGGAGTCCTTCTATGTTGAAAGTAATTATTTTGAAAAAATGGCATTCTAAACAATGGAGAACTCACCAAAAGTTATTTAAATATTAGTTGCTTTATGAAAAAAATGGAAACAAGCAATTGTATATATGTTATTTTATCAACACATTACTGAGTAAAGAAAGATAGGACACTTGTCAATCATCTTATGTTTGACTGTTTCAAAAGGAACTGACTGCCTTTTCTTGGGCCCTACAGACTTAAGTGTGAAGAATATCATGAATATCCACACTTGAAGGTGGGCCCTACAGTATCAGAGAATATTAGATTTCAGAGTCATTTTGTTTCTGAATAGCTCCTTAAAATGCAGTGACTCATATTTATTAGATTTGACAACATAAATGGACAGTTTAGTAAATGTCTGCAAACCAGTGTCTGTAGTTTAATAGACTTTGGGTCAGAAAGAAAATCTTTTGGTTAATATCTCTACTAATTATTTCTATGATCTTATGCCCATCATGATGTTTAAGTTCTCAAAGTTTTGATCTCTTCTATCAAAATGAAGATAAAATTGTGGAGCACAACATTTGGTAAATGGCAGACATGTGTTTTGATTGTTGAATGAATGGATGGAGAAATGAGCAGTGTTTGATAGTTATGTATTACCTGTGAAAACAATTCATCATTCCTATGTGCAGAACATCAATGTGCCTGAGATAAATGGTTCTGTCACAGATGATTAGACAGGAATTAAAATGGACAGGGTTGAACAAGTGACCATGCTAGTATATCAGATCCTCATAACTGGTATTGCATGTAGATGACATCACCCTGATGGAAGAGTGTGCAGAGTTCTGTCTGAGATGAAATCTGCAGGAGTCTCATCACAAACAGTGGCTAGGTGTAGACCTCAGGGCAGGAGTATGCACGTGTAGCCTTTTCTATACTAGAGCCAACCCAGCAAACAGGTGAGCCTGGGATTCTTAACTAGCCAAAACCTGCAGTGATGATTTGAATATTCCTAAAGAAATGTCTATTTTGTTTGGCACCATCCTCATTGACTTCATAACTATATTTATTTAGAGGGCCCTATTGTTACTAAGGTGATTATGAGATACTATTTTTTTTAATATTGCCTTATCAGCATGATTAAAAGTACTATATACAGAGCATGTTTTACCTAAATGCTGCAACATGAAACACATACACAAGTTGAAAGATCTGTATTTTCTTTTTTTTTTTTTACATTTTATTTTTTTATTTACTTATTTTTAGAGACAGGGAGGGAGAGAAACATCAATGTGTGGTTGCCTCTTCCACATCCCCTATGGGGGATCTGGCCTGTAACCCAGGCACATGCTCTGACTGGGAATAGAATCATGACTCTTTGCTTCACCGTCCAGCACTCAATACACTGAGCCGCACCAACTAGGGCTGAAAGCTCTGTATTTTCAAAGTCAGAAAATAGTTCCTGGCACAGCATAACATTTAAATAACACTATCCTCTAAGGAGCTGAGAGTAGGGTTTGAGAGTGGGGTTTAGAAATCAGAAGTTATAAAATATTTCACCCAAGAACTATCATTGCATCATGGGACATCTGCAAGCTCAGAGACAATTGCAGTGAGAGAAGAACTACTTTAATAGCAAGAATCATTCCATTAGAGTTGGCATTGCTTCTCTCAATGAAGCAAAGGCCATTATCTATCATCATCGGTTATGGAGAGCTTACCATGCTCCAGGCACCACTGTGAGTGCATCCTGTATACTCACCCACCGAATCCTCATACCAGCCTCATATTGTGAAATTATTACAATTTTACAGAATGAAAGGTTCAGAAGGGCAGACATTTCTAGTCAGTTTGTTTATTGTGTGTCCTCAGACCCTCGAACAGTGCCTGACATATAGTATGTGCCCATTAAATATTAGTTGAATGTACAATCGAGGAAACTGAGGCATTAATAGGTTAAATAACTTGCATGATGTCATACAGATAGTGACAAAATTCAGATTGAAATCACGATCTTTAAGCTCCATACATTCCAATCAAGTGAAAGCTTACCATTTTGGGTGAAAGGCATGAGTAATTGTTTCTCTCTAGCTGCTGAGGGTCTGTGAAGTCAGCAATAAGACCCCTTTATTTCCCTTCTAAATCCCTACTCAAACAAAATCTAGACATAGAAAGCATGCATATGGAAATCAGAATATCAGTTTTATCACTGACAAGTATAATGTGACTCAGATGCTTGGTTATCGTCAAGCCCCATAATTCTTCACCCCAGGGTCTATTTGGACTTGCAGATGAGCACACATACTGTGGGTCACTCTTTATGCGTATAGAACCCCGATAGTGTGGCCAGAAATGGACACTCTCAGATCTGTCTCTAGGTGCCAGGCCTAGGGTGCCGTGTGTGATTATCACAGGAAGTAAGAAAAGAAGACACAGCTCTTCTGGGGACAAGCAGACTCTATATCAAAGAAAGGGGCAGAATTGAGTATGTTCAATTTATTCTTCCAATTTTATTTTCACAAAAGTTACTCCTTTCTCAGGGGAAGTGTGAATGAGCAGAGAATGGGGCTGGAAGTGTTATTTCAATGTTGTTCCTTGTAAAGAGGGAAAGGTACATGACAATGTGAGGAATGGGAATAAGGGTTCCCCCAATAGTAGGTCAGACCTCCACAGGGTGGCAATTATGTCTGGTTTCTTTTTCCTTCCTGGGAAAATAGAATATGCTAATTATGAAGCTATTAGATTCGTTCTTGATTGTCCTGCGACAACCTCTGCAGATCCAGGGTTCATGTGACTCTCAGAAGTGATTTTGATATGCAGACTCTAGATTCCTCAAAGGCATACTTACTCTGATACTGCTGCCACATGTCCTGTAATTGCTTGATAAACATCAAGGAAAGGAGCTGTTAGATACTATAAATTTGAGAAGCTGAAAAACAGTGGCTGCTCTCTGCTCAGTGAGTTTTCCATACCCTCTAGATAATTGCAGATAAGTTTTCTGCCTGGACGTGGGTGTGAAGAGGCTGCAGAAAATAGGCTCTTGAATGAGAGATATCAAGAAAGTCAGAAAATCGAAAAGGAGATTGGCTTTAGCAAATCCATAATGAGGGGCTGGCTGGGAAGATACAATTAGGAGTCTTGGATAAGAGATTACAAGCAGAGCAGAAGAAAGTTACTTTTGATTTTCAGAAAACTCCGGCAGTATTAAAGTTTTCTGAGGAGCACGGTGGAGCAGAGGTTGAAACAAATTGATTTTAGAAGTTTAAAAGGTGAATTTGGGAGGAAGCGGTATTCTTTCATGAGGATTGCTACGGTCAGGAGCATTGAGTAGCATGATCCAAATAACAATTCACAGGGATAGAACACTGGCACCTTCTGTGAAACAAGACAGCTCACACTTCAGCAGGCTCAGTGAAGATGGAGACCAGTGCTCATGACTCTTGAAATGCGCAATGCATCAGCGCTATTATGAAACTAATGGATTGAAATGTAAAAACACTGTTGTTACCACAGTTAGTTCTACATGGTCTAATAAGGTGATGAAGTATGCATTTAGAGCCGGAAAGAGTTTTACTATTGAACTGTCATACTAATGGACCTAGTCATATTTTAAAGTATTGCAGAAAATTATAAATAAATGAACACAAGGCATAAAACTCATAGCCTATTAGACTCTAATATATTTTCTTCCAGTAGTGCTGAGCCTACCATACATCTGAATTATTTCAGTGCTCTTGTGCCCAGGGGGGATCTTTGGCAATGGGAGAATCAGAATCCTACATATTAAATAAGCTACCCTGCAAGAATTGCTTAAGTAAATACTTGGTACATGTAAAAATTCTTCTCTTGTTTTCTTTAATTTAATAATAATTTTGATTTAAAAAGAAATTTGAGAACCCATTTAAGAAAAGTTATTTGCAGTTAAAGAGTCTACTGGGGCGGGGGGAATTGAGCACAGTCTGACCCCAAAGGATATATTATCTCTTCACTGCGCTTACAAAGGAAGGGACAACTGCTGTTTAAGGCACCATTTAGAGAGACAATTTGTTGGATGCTTTTAAAGCATGATAGATGTTTAATCCTTAAAAAATATTGTTTAGTGCATTGAAATGCCAGGAGTCTGTTGATGGCTTTATACATTCTTCCATGTGCATACTCAAGAAGTGAACAATTGCAGTTATAAGGATGATTTAGGTTAAGAAAATAGTGACAAAAATATCAAAAAAAAAAAATTGGGATTGAGACCTTTAATATAAATTGCCAGTACTGATATGACTCACCAGACAAATGAGAAAGAAAGTGAAGTGTTGGTGTGGGTGGAGGGTGTCTTGGAAGGGAAGGAGTAGACTAAGATATTTTTATCGGGATGTACATATTAAAAGTCTATTCAGTTCATGGCTGCCTGTAAGGTATGTATAAAGTGAGTTAGTGTGTACAATTATATCTAGGTCTCTCTTCCTCCCAAGGGATTTTGAAATCTAAGTTCAGACATAGGTGGGGCAAAAGTGGATGACAAGTTGAAATTTGAAATAAGGTAACATGTACAAGTGTATACACTGGCCCCCAGAGGGAGGGAAGTTAAGAGATTCTCTTGCTTTGTCTATGTGGAGACAATCAGAGCTCAAGAGGAACCACTGAGAGCAGTTGAGGATCAGCTAGTTGGTTGGTTTACATGAGTCAAAACTAGTAGTTTGAATGATTGTTCAATCACTTTGCTGATATTAAAATCTGAATTTACCAAATGGTTTGGGTCTTACATGAATCAAAGATTCAAGAACAGATGTCAAACATTAGAGAAATTTAGGAGTGATCCCTGGGGGAGAATTGAGAACAAAAAATGTTTAAATTAATTAAAAGGATAACAAATTAAAATCCCCCCATGTTCTTTGTGTTTATTTTTTTTTACCTTTTTCTGTAGAAATATGAGCCAGTTTCTTGTTTTGGAAAATGTTCTAAACCATGATTAGGCTCTGGAATCATGTATATCTTGATAATCAATTACCTTTTGCTTTCCAGTTCATAAGGATTACATTCTTACCTTTGCATTGTAGAATTTATGACTATGCAGAAGCCTGTAGTGAAACTTGGTAGAGGTCATTACTTTCAACATGTCATGGGGGCCAACATCCCAAGTCTCAGAGCTGGACATGAGTTTCAGTCTGGGCTCTGCCACTTACCTGTTGTGTAACCTTGTGCAAGTAACAGACTTTCTTAAGTATCAATTTCTGCATCTGCCAAAAGGAGGAGCAACACCTAGCTCTCAGCATTCTATGAGGGGAGCTAAGATCATGCATGCAGAATACTTAGCAAAGCACTGGCATGTAGTATGCACTCAACTACTTTTTATTTATTCTTTCTTAAGCTTACTCATTTATTTAAAAACTATTTACTGAATGCCAAGTATGTGTCAACAATTGTTCTAATCTATTGGAATATATCAGTGAACAAAACAGATATCTGCTCCTAAGTTTACATCTTCGTGAATGAAGCATAAATAAATAAATGTAGTAAATAAGTACATTATACAGTATGGCAGTAACTAGTAAATACTGTAAAAGCATTAAACACAAATAAAAGTAGACAGGAGAAATACGTAGTGGGGAAACTGGGAGGAAGATGAGCATTTTCTAGAGAATATAGTCATCAGTATTAGCCTCACGGAGATGTTGACACTTCCACGAGGATTCAAAAAAGGATGAAGGAGTTACCAACATAGATGTCGGGAAAAGAGCATCTAGGCTGGGGAAGGCTCAGCCAATTCAAAGGCTTTCAGGTGAGAATGTGCCTAGGCCACGGAGGCCAGGGCCACAGAGGGAGAGATCAGTGGGGATGGCATTGGATACGTAACGGTGGGAAGAGCTCACATCACTTAGGACATTGTTGGCCACTTTACGAGCTCTGGCTTTCATTCTCACTGAAATGGGGAATTGTTTTAGGGTTCCAAGTACAGGCGTGGCAGGATTCCATTTTATTATGTTTTATTATGCTCACTCTCTGTGCTGTGATGATAGTAGACTCTACAAGGGTAAAGGTGGAAGTCGGGAGACCAGTTACTTATGTGACAGCTTAGACCAGGGAAGAAGAGGTAAAGATCTTTATAGCTTGACTTGGGGTATACTTCAACGATAGGGCCAACAGATTTTCTGTTGGAATGGATGAGGATGTGAAAGAGGACAGTCAAGGATAATTATAAGGTTTTGGCTTAAGAATCAGCAAGGATTATAACAAATATAATGATTTTCATCTTCTGGTTTTATACACTTAAAAAAGAATAGGGGACTCACTTGTACTTTTTGTATCTTCTACAGCACTAAGAAAATCATATGCACAGAGTTGGTTCTGAATAAATGATTGCTGAAATTTTGTAGGTATGGGTTTAGTTCTACTGCTCAGAGAAAGCAGTAAGGCATCAAAAGATAATAAGAGTTACCAAAACAAACAAACAAACAAACATATATATACACACACACACACACACGTGTAGATAGATAGATAGATATAGATATTGATAGTACTCTAATGCTTCATCTAGGTCTAGCACTTCCTATTTATCCTCCATCAAATGACCCAGGCACTTTGCTTCAGCCATACTCAAAATCAATATGGGTGGCTACACCTTCTTGATTGCAGAAAATGGTCTCCCTTGTTAAGAGCTTTTTTAGTGATCTGGCTTCCCTGTTCTCTGGCCACATAGAAACAAGTACTGTGCAGTCAGTAGAAATGGCAATGGATGAAATTACCTGGGTAAAGAAGTCCTGAAAAGTTGGTCTAAAATTTCTCCTCCCTGGGGATCTCAGCTCTGCTCTTTATGTGGTGATACATTCTTAGGGACTACAGAGAATTGCCACAATACTTTCTAGAAGTGATGTGATTTGTTTCTGTATTGGATTTATATCATGATATAAATCGAATATATAATGAACATTTATGAATAATATATGATGAACATAAATCCATTATATAATGAACATTTACGGATGATATACCTAAAAACTTTCACACTGAGAGGAGAAGCAAACATTTCTGGGAAAACCAAAAAAAATTATGAAGCTAACTTACTATGTCTGTTTTATTTTGTTTTGTTTTGTTTTTTTTATATAATTAGTGAGTCACAGATAAAAGAAAAAGGTCAAGCCCTAACAGTTATAAATAGAGCTCAGAAGTGCTATGTGTGCTCCAAACAGCAGAGCTGCGGGTGATGAGTATCCGAGCACAAGTGAAACAACACCCTGATTTAGCTGTAACTGCCCCTGTGACTTTAAACGGGTGTGTTTTTATTGCATGAGGTGCAGTGTCTCGTTTTTCAGTGGTTCTCTGCCCTTCCAGGAGAAGAAGGCTCAGAGTCCCAAGCTCTGAGCTGAATGAAGGCAAAAGTGGGGTGAATCTCTTTGACATATTAGCTGAGGTTGTACCACAGCTGCCTTTTAAAGCTGCCTGGAGAGCTAAACCAGCACTTTCAAAGATTACCAGGAATGTCAGGAACGAGTAAGGATGGACAAGTGGGAATCATTTTCTGATAAAACCCCAGATGTATCAACTTACAGGTTTATATAATGAACACTTTTATAGGAAGAACTCCTGGAAACCGAATTTAGGACAGGGGCAAAGTCAACTCTTTATAAAAGTATATCAGAGCAAAGAAGGAAAGAGGATAACGTTTAAATGCAAATCAAAAAGGAAGAAAACAACTTGAATATTTATATTAAAATATTCTCTGCCAGAAATACTATCAGAGCTGAGAAATTAAAAGTATGCTATAGACTGAGAAGTAGCAAATCCAATTTCTTATTTCAAATATGGCTGATAATCACCGTCCTTGAAAGGTCAGTTTTTTATGTGTAAATCTTAAATATTATTACCTATACAAATATATTTTCAAATATTCTGACTTTAGATTTTAATTGTAAAAAAATTCTTGTATCTTTTTCTTGTGTACATTTTTTCTAAACTAGAGTTATTGTTTTGAAATATATAAAGGCATAATTAGGATTCAGGGACTCATCTAGAACAAAGTAAAATAATGTGAATCATAAGAATGCTGAGTTTGAGAATTTGCATTAAATTTAAATGATCATTTTCTGACCAGATCTAAGTGTAACGTCCAAAACAATTGTGAAAAACCACCAGAGATTCTTCTATCATTTTAATTTCATAGTTATCTTTTTTATTCTTTTATCTCACTCTTGTGTTGAATGAAACATCTCTGTTCAAGTTTCTCCGACTACCAGTTTCTGAATTCACTTTGAGGTACAAGCCTGATACTGTAATCTGCTTCCTTAGAATTTTCTCCTAAGTAATAATGTAGCTCTCTTAAAATTACTTCAAAAGAGCTTGTCATAAGTATCACTATTCATTAAAGTTAAGAGCTATAATTTGTTTTTAGGTTGCAACTATGAGGCCTTGGAACAAATTGAGTTAAAGTGATAGAAGGGGAAGGTTCTGAGGGAAGATGAAAACTAAATAAAAAGAAGCACGCACTACAGATCAAAGGATGGCTTGGCCAGCCTTCTCCTGACCCCCCACACGTGAGCTCAGCGCCACCTCTCTCCTACCGCCACCCGCCACCCGCCTCCTCACAGCATAGCTTAGCATTTTTTAATTATTTTTTGTCATTTATGCACACTTCATGGACAATAATATATTGGCTTGTTTTTCTTCCTCTGAGGCATGATGGCTACATATTATGTTCTCTGTCATTTATCTAAGTGTAACACCCACTCAATATGTTTTTGTTTTGAAAGAGGAAAAAAAGGAAGACAGAAAGGAGAAAAGAAATAAAATTTATTTACCCATTTCTCAGTGTCACTCTACACATAGCCCTCTTTCAAAGTTCCAAATTTCAGTTGGAATAATATGTCTCTTGGTTTAAATATTGGGCTGTTCAACACCAAAATTTGTACATTGGCATGTGTATACATATACACAGATATACACATATTCACCTTATATGTATAAATGCCTAAATATATGTGTTTATTTATTATAACACATTTACTATATACTGTGTGTATGTATGTATGTATGTGTGTATGTCATGTGCACAAACATATACACTTTATCCTAAAGTTGAAATGACCTATGTTCTGCAAAATTAGCCATGACTATTTAACTGGAATGCAGGTTTCTTTAGTATTACTACGTATTATTATACCACCCCAAGTATATAACTCGAAGCTGACATATAACGTGTGCAATCAACCTAAATGGCTCGATTACACTGGCACTACTCATGATTCCAAACAGTCTTAAACTAAATGAAAAATCCTTTGCATTGTTTGTGTTTTCGAATGGCATTTTATTATTGGAATAGAGATGAGCATGAGATTTTAAGTCAGAGAAAAATATTTCAGTGCAACTCTATGTTTTATTAGTTACTGAATTTGGATGAGAAAAAAAGTGAATATAATTCTGCATAGTTCATAAGGTGATCATGAAAATAAATTTGATTATATATATAAATTTAACCTACTGGAGGCATGAGATATAAACTTAATAGGTGTTATGTTCCTTTTATTATCACATAATGGGAATTTGACAGATAGGGTAAGTACTTAAAGGTTGCTACAGCAGTTTCTAAAATTTCCTAATTGCATGTTATGTGTTGAGTAATCATAACATTCTTCAATGCACATACCCTCAGGAAACAGCATCCAGTGACGGGCGATAAAGTGAATTATTTCAGGAGAGTTCTTTTTTCCTTTTATATTACTTTAAGCTAAATTTATTTTTAGGAATATAGTGATACTATCATCAAATTAGAATATCAATAGGCTCCATATTATAAGTGGTGAGTTTCTTTTTGAGACTGATCCAGGAGATTCAGGGAAAAGTAACAAGGGTTTGTAATATTGCCAACAAGTTCTGCATGTCTTTAATCTTGGAATACTGTTGATGAAAAATGTTGGATTATTGAATGTGGGAGCTAAAATCAGGTGAAATAAAATCAGATAATCTTATGTTCTTAGCATCAAAATCTAAAATATTGCCCTTAAAAAGTTTTCATATATGATTAAGTTAATTCAGTAATTTATCATCATCATAAATTCCCCAATTTATTTCAGATTACTCATAGGTATAAAGGTAAATACTTTGGTTTATTTCATATTAAAGTGTGAGAGGATTGTTGTGGCCTTATCCTTGATCAGAGTCTGCTGTCCATTTAGAATTGAAGAAAAAAGAAGATCAAAATGAACTCCCTACTTAAAAGCCACATTTGTAAAGAAAATATCAAGGCTGAGAAGTAGGGTTGGCTGGGGTGGAGGGGAGTAGTGGGGGGAAAATGAAGACAACTGTACTTGAACAACAATAAAGAAAAGTTAAAAAATGAGAACTGAAAAAAGAAGAAGAAAATATAAGCTAGATGACAGAAAATGAATAATAATATGATTTTTAGGATGTTGCCTTGTATCATTCTATAATTGTCTATGATATTCCATGTTACTCATACAGAGCAAATTGCTAGGAACTGCTTGTTGTGTGGTGAATGGAATGGGGGACACACGGTCATTTCAGAATTTCTTGTGCTTTGAAAGTTAGAATGTGATTGATTATTTTATCTGAAGAAGTAAACATTCCTGGACCCAACAAATAGACTAGTTCAATACCCCAGGGATTGTAAGGGCAAATTCACAGAGAAATTTTTATTTGAGGTTAATTTCTTTAAGAGCAAGGGTTAAACTAGCAGCTATTGTATGTAGAGGAGAGGGGAGCTACAAAGCCAGGAAGGGTGAAGGAGAATGAAGGGTGGAGTATGGTGTGGCTAAGGTGCACAGCACAGAACAACACTGGGAAAGAAAACACAGACAATGATCATGAAGGGTCTTATATGTCATACTATGACCTTTGAACTTGATCTATAGGCAAAGGAGTGTCACTGAGAAAAATTTTGCTCAGAGAGAAGACATCACACTGCAATCAGGAGGGAACGCTTCAGCAACATTAAGGAGGGTGATAGGAATTGACGAAAGCAGAGGTAGGACAAAAGGAAGCTGTGCTAAAAGCCATTGCCATTGAGGGTGGGGTGGAAAGAGAGATTCAAGAAATATGTAGGAAATATGATCAACATAACCCTGTGAAAAATTAAAATGTAGCATATGAGTAAGAAGTTCAGACTGAGTATAAAATTTTGACAACTGAGAAGATAATGGTGCCTTTCACCAAGACCAGAAATGGAGAAGGCTAGACTAGAAATTTGAGATGATTGAGGCCATGGCTTATATGAGCTTTTGAAATTGTTTGGTTTGCATTTACAATGTTAATATTTTTATTACATTTAAATAATTTTCTTCTAAAAATAGTAAAGAAACAAAAATTATTTTGCAAGGTAGGCAGAAATACTGTTGTCAACAGCAGATTTTTGTGGGGATGGTGAAAAGTTTGTAAAAGAAAAGTCAGCATGCTCACTTATATACTGTAATAAATGCAGTAAGATATTTTCCATCCCTCAATATTAGTAATATATAAATGAATTATAATCTTAGTATTAAAAATGTTCAATTATATTATTTATAAAATAACATCTTAAAATATAAAAGTTTATTTCTATTGTATATTGGGTATAAGAATACTTTCTTATTAAAATGTATTTTGTGAATAAAATGTAAACGTATATTAGCATAGTTTTCATCTTTAAATTCTTATGACTTAGTTGTCTAGTTAGTTTTTATTAGCACTTGGAGAACAGCACAGGATTTCCAGTTGGTGACTAGTATACTCCGAGTTACGAACTCACCCACGATCCTAGGTCTGTAACAGCCTGTGGACAGGCTGAACTTCCCACTCTTAGCGTCCTGCCATCCCCCGTGTGATCCGGAGGACATCTCTGACAACCTGAAATGGGGTTGGATCGTTAGAATCTCCTCACCAGAGAATATAGCTGAGAACATCTTTACTCTTTCTTTTGTCAGAGTCCCAGGCTGAAAATGCAGCAAATGCTTGATGAAGCATTACCTTGAGGAACATAAATTGCTCCTGGTACCACCTACAGCTTCCCTTGGAAACATTTTTCTCCCTTGTCTGTCAGCCTGGGAACGTCTCTGGGCTATACTTAGTCAGCCCTTAGTGGCAATTTGTTAATTGAACTAGATGGTCCCACTAAATTGATGGGACTCAATGTGCACTCAGCCTCCTCTTCCCTTCCACCTTGATTCCCTTTACTAGTGCTCTGGGGAGAGAGTTGCGTCCTCAGCAGTAAGCTGGATCGTCAGGTAGTGAAGGAGCACATTTCAAAGAAAGAGAAGGCACCTCATATCTTCAACCCACTGATGGCTCTAGGGGCCAGAACCGTCCAAAGCCTGATGGGGATCGACAGACCCTGAAGATAGACCCTGAAATGATTTCAAAGTCAAATTTGTTCGTAACCCCTAGCAGTGACTGCCATATGGGGTGTGCGCAGTTTCTCCTTTAAGACGTTCTCTATCCTGTCCCTAGCATGCAGGCATATTGATTCTTGCTCAGGATTTCCAAATGCACTGTACTTTTTAAATCAATGTATTTTCATTAGTAGGGAAAAAATCAAAGTTCAACAGAGAAAACTACAAGAACAAATATATAAAGATAGAAATATTTAAAAAGCACCAGGAATATTATGCTGAGAGAAAATTTCGTGTATTCAGTATATGTTGATATTTCACAGTTTGAAATAAAGGCCAAAATTTAGAATTTATATACAAGGAAAAATGATTGTATCAAAATGTTATACTTAATGGTTTTATTATTGTTCTTAACTCTTCCTGTTTTTATGGATAATGTGTTGAAGTGTCTACTGGAAGATACTCTGTAAGGTGCAGTTATTCCTATGTGGAAAAATGGTGGCAAATATATTGTCGAATTCAAAGTTTTCAACTTTTAGCAGGGAACACAAAGTGTCATATACACAAAAGTCACTTAATAAGTATTTTCTGACTTTAGAGAAATTGGTTGATAACCAATGGCACATATCAGTATATGCGGATCATCCCAGGAAGCAAACTGTTGTTGCTGTGCAGAATAAAACAAAACACGATAACCAGAGGGGAGGGAGAAGGAAATAATGTGGGAAAGAAGGGAAAGGGATGTAAATGAACATGAATGAGGAACCCATGGATGGCGCCAAGGGGGTGTGGGATTGAGGGTGGGAAGTAGGCGTGGGTAGGGTGGGGGGAAGTGGGTGTGGGTAGGGTGGGGGAAAGTGGTGGTAGGAAAATGAAAACAACTGTATTTGAACATCAATAGAAAAGTATTAAAAATACAGAAATGATTAACTTGTCTTAAAATATGTGTATGACATCATATTTATGATACACCATGTGCAAAATTATTAGTGTCCTGAACTCCTTGAAGGGCTGTTATCTTTGATTTTACTCTTTGTACTGTAAGTTTATGTCCTCATTAACATTATTGTTAATATGTAAATAACAGGAGTGAAGATAGTATAGCTAACAAGCTTGTGTGGTTAGCTCCAGTGAATGCAGGTGTTTAACTATTTAACTATGATCAATTCTCCCCTTTAGAGTAAGTGAATGATATTTACATTTGTGCTTGTTTTCCCTCATAGGAGACTCTAAGAAATGGATTATTTTGGAAATGATATCAAGAGGCACTCATAGAGGGGGTGGGAAAGTGACACAGGGAAGGGAAGGGTCCTAATGAGCAGGCTACTGGTGAGGACAGCTGAGGTTTAATTCCACTGAAGATCTCTGGGAAATGGTGTGGCACATGGTATAGAGTTTTTTTCCTAAAGGGGAGAGAAACCTGAGTTCTCTTTTCTCCGACTCTCGTCAGTCATTGGTTGATGGTTCTTTTCATGAGCACTAACTTCTCTGCACTCTGGCCTTCCCTGCATGGCCAGAGAAAGCCCTCAGGCAGAGAATCTGTAAGAGAAACACTACAGAAGTTCTGTAAGGAAATACATTTGTATTACATTTGTACGGCAACAAATTAAATATCCTAGATGAAATGGACACATTCCTAGGAAAATGAAAAATACTAAAACTAACCCAAGAAATTGCAAACTTAAATAGACGTGTACAAGGAAAGAGATTGAATTAGTAACAAAACAACTTCCCACAGAGCAAATTCCAGGTCCATATGGCTTCACTGATGAATTTTGTCTAACATTTAAAGGAGAATTAGCACCAAGCCTTCACAAAATATCCTAAAAATAGAAGAAAAGAACATGTCTCTGCTCATTCTATTAGTCCACAATCATCCTGATACTAAAATGAGACAAAGACATTTTAAGAAAAGAAAACTAGACCAATATGCCTTATAAATACAGACACTCAAATGCTCCACAAAATACTAGCAAGTCAAATCCAACAACACATAAAAAAAATTATGGACCAAAGCCAAGTGAGATTATCACAGTCATGGAAAGTTACTTTAACACATAATAATAAATTGATGTGAAATGCCATGTTACTAGAATAAAGGGCAAATACTTCATGATTTTCTGCATACATGCATAAAGAGTATTTGACAAAATCCAACAGCCATTCATGGTTTAAAAAAAAAAAAAAAACCCTTCTCTATAAACTAAGCATAGAAAGAATTCTATTTATGTGAAATATCTAGAATAGGCAAATCCATAGAAATAGAAACTGAATTAGAGTTGCCAGGCCTGTCAGGAGAGAGGACAGTGAATAACTGCTAATGCGTGCAGGGTTTCTTTCTGATGATAAAAATCATTCTCTGGCTAGAGAACAGTAATGTTGTACAATTCTATACTAAAAACCCCACTGGATTGACACTTATAAAGTATATGCCTTATATTATGTGGATTATATCTCAAGCCAGTGCATATAAAAAATCAAATAAGAGACTGTAGGGGTAAATGAGTAGAAGCAGTTTTCATACAGAGAGATGAAGGTAAGAGTAGGAGAAATAGCTTTCAGACAATGTAAGAAGTGGTTGGATTATAGGTATCTTTGAAACTCAACCAGACTTACTGTTTAGAAGAGAGATGTTTTGGATGAAGCCAAGATTTGTAGCTTAAAGGGTTAGAACAACAACAAAAGTGATAGGGAAGGTTGTGAGTTCAGTTGATTTTGGAAAGCAATATAGATTTTATTTGGGGCGTGATGAGTGTGAGGAAATCAATAGACAGCCAAGTGAAGATGTCAGCTAGACAGCTGGATGTGGTTGACCAGATTTTAGAAGAAAGCTCTGGATTGTAAACAGAAATTCAAAAATCTGTGAGTACATGAAACAAACCATCAAGAACTAAGTAAAGAGAACCAAACAATGAATGTTGAGACATTCTAATATTAAGAGGTTGGAGGCACAGCAGTGAAGAAGTCAGAGAGGAAGCAGCCAGTGAGAGCAGAATAAAATCAAGAGATTGTGGTGCCTTGGAGGTCAAGTGAAGAAAGTATTTCCAGGAGAAGGAATATTCCCTTGTTATATGATTTCATAGAATGTATCATTTCTGTGCCTGTATATTTATTTACTTTGCTCCTGATATTTCTCTTTACTAGTCTATGCCAATTTCTATTATGATAACAGAGGGTTTGTCTACTTTCAGTGACTCCGTGAACAAGAATGAGAATTCATTTATTCAATAAAATAAGTGAATATACTTGATGTCAGGGGGCTGTTCTGTGTCGGGGTTCTATTTTTCTGAACAAATACAAATCCATGTGTTCATGGAGCTTAACTTCTAGTGGGAAGATAGATGAATATTACCTTACAGAACTTTCTGTGATCATGAAAATGTTCAACATTGCCCTCCAACAAGGTAGCCAAAGTCGTATGTATATAACATGTGGCTAATATGACAGAAATTAAATTTTTAATTTTATTTGATTTTAATTATTTAAAATTTAAATGTAGAGAGCCATGCATGGCTTGTGTTTGCCATATTGTAGACATAGATGGCAAACCTTAAACATTGTAAGCAAATGATCATATTAGAGCCAGGGAGAGACATGGAAGGTTGCAACCCACAACAGGCAAGGTGCGCCTCATTAAGAGATAACAGAAAGCCCACTGCTATGTTTAGTAGTGTTGGAAATTTTGCCCACTCATGAAGAACCACTGGGAACAACAAGCATCATTGCATAATTTCCAATGCAATTCAATCATTCACAAAATGCTGTACATAAAGACATGATTTTATTCTTGCCAAATGTTAGAAACTTTTGTTTGAAGATTTGATTGTTGGTGTATTATATTACCCAGTACAGTTCAACTATTTATGACTTCATTTAAATAGTTTTTGACAACCATTGTATAGAAAATATTTTTCACTTGTTCTTTTCATATATTCATGATCCATTTACTTACTAGTCTTCTTTCATTTGTTTTATTCAACTCCTCATTTCTAGGCTCTGAAGATTTTCTGATAGTCAAACAAAGGGGCCTATTTCAGCATCTTTTAACAATACCATTATAGAAAAAAAAATTTACCCCCTTGATTTCGACACTTTTGTATTCTCAGTGCCATTTTTTTTTCTTTTGTAGTAACTATTGCAACATTTTTTGAACTGGTTTCAAGTTTTTCATTCTCCTCTGATTTGGTTTTCCCACTGTTATAAATGTGACATAACTTTTCTATGTCATACCCTTCTCCATATCAAAGTTTTTTGGTGAATGCTGTGCTGCTATATATAGAGAGAAAGGCCATCACTTTCAGGATTTTTTTCAATGTAACCTCTGTCTTTATAGAGTAACACCCTCCACAACTGTACATGTTAACTGTGTTCATGAGCCAGACTTAACTGTTTGCTAATGGTCTTTAAAAATGAGTTTGATTGTTATTGGATACTGCATCACCCAGAGAAGAACAATCCCCATAATTAATTTAAACCTTCCTTGGAATTATTAAATTACATATTAACTTTGGATATCTTTCAAGGTCATTTACTTTTTTCTTTGAAGTATTTCAAAGATTCAAAAAAGTATAGAGAATAATATGATTATTCCATGACCAGTTTTATCGAGTCTTAAGACTTTGAGAGTTTGATTAACGTCACTTGAGAAGAAGGAAAATGTTAGAAATGTATGAAAAGCTCCTTGTACCTCTCAGCAGGTTTTCTCCTTTCTCCCCTGAATCTGGCACACATTCTTCTGTGTTTATCATACACATTTCTTATTTCTCTTAAGGTGCCTGTTATTAAACTGATGGTATTTTGCCTTTGAAAAAAATCTCTATAGAAGATCTTACTTTTGTATATTATGCTGCTGCTATTTCTGAAGCCAAAAATTTAGCTGATAAGTAATTTCTTTGAAGTGACACATGGTGGACATTTCTGTTAAAAGCCTCTAACTGTTCAGCAGTTAACTTTCGGTTTCCATTGACAGCGATCCCTATACATACATTTCCCCCTTTGCTTGACTTTGTCTCCTCACTGGGAATCTGTTCCCTAGGCTTTCAACCCCCTCTGTTGATGGGCAGCCTGGCCTCTGCCCTTACAAACAACAGGGCCTTTCTGGATGACTGTCAGCAGCTATTCACAACCATTTTTTTATGTTGATGAAATATATTGGAAAAAGTTATATATTCTGCATGCACAATCATTAGAAATGACTTGTTTATTCAAGTATAAAGCACCTAATATGTGGCAGGTGTGCTAGCACAGGCAATAGAACAGAGAACAGAAATGACACAGTCTTGTCCTACAGCAAATTTAAATCCTACTGGGACGGACAGACCAAACAAAGAAGAAAGCAAAGCAAAGCAAAGCAATGCAAAGCAAAACAAAAAACAAGCAAAAAAAAAAAAACAAGTAAAAAATGTTAAGCCATAAAAATAATGGCAAGTTCCAAAATGCCTTATGGTGGGGGGAAACTAGTGCCAGAGAGGGAAAATAAGAGAAGAGGACTTACATTCTATAGGAGAAACAGTGAACCCCTGCTCTGAGGAAAGAACATTTAAATCGGACTCAAAGGCAGAACAGCAATTAACTATGATTGAAAAAGAAGTAAAAGCCAACGTGAAAGGCTCCAGGCAGGACAGTGCTTGGTGAGTCCACTGAAGTGATCCGGATTTCGGAGAGTAACTTGCGGTCCCTAAGATGCAGAGACTGGGACGGACACCAGGGTCAGTGTTATTTATTGGTTTACTTGTAACATATGTCTGTCACATGGGTCAGAAAACTGTAACAGACATTAATAACACAGCTCAACCCTGCCCTACATCCACCAGGGAAAACAAAACAATACCGGAAGATACTATGGACTGACTTTGACAAATCAGTGTTACAAAATCCAAAAATTACCTACATCTATTCATATAATCGTAACTCATCTCTCCTGCCTTTCCTTTCCCTTATGGAAATCCAAATGGAAGACTGCATTTCAAATACAGAACCCTGGAAAGTTGTGTTAGAAGTATCAAACATTTTTAGTCATCACACTAAAATATTTCACCAATGCCTATTAATTGTTTACAACTCTGGGCATCCACCTAAATGGAAATCCTCAAAGGCTCAATACCAAGAATCAGTCTTCCAGTCTCAGGAGCATATTGGGTATTTGTGGTCAGTGTGCGCCTTGCTAATTTTCCTTTTTCTGAACTTCCGTAGCAGAAGAATACCTCTTCCAATACATATATTCTTTAGCCATGTTTATGAAGTCAATAAAGCATGAAATCAATTTTTAAGGTTGCTTTGTGCATCTGTCTTCTGCCTCTGTAGGGGCTGCTTTTACTTCTTAGAGCTTTGATGCTATTTGTATTTTTCACTCTTTGGATACTTAGCTGGCATTTCCCTGTAGCTACAAGGCACTGATAATACTCTCCCTTTCTCTTTAATTTTCATTTGGCACACAGTGAATGTTTTTCATATCCTTAAGCATGAATGTATTCACACATTTTTGTCATCTCCCTTTTTCAATTTTACTCTTCCAGGCTAAGGAGGATAATTTCATTTGCCTCTATTGGGATGAAGATGACCTTAACATTTTAGCTTTTCTGCTCTGAAAATTTTAAATCACTATCTGTAATTACTAAAATTGTATTATATTGTTTATTGAGTAAAGGTGATAGCATGATAGATTTTGTGCGAATGAAAGGAAAAAACAAACTTGGATCCCACTGTGTTGTTGACTTCTTTCTAGTACTATATACAATTTAGGTCCAGGACTGGCTACCTTATTTATGAGGCCTGATCCAAGATTGCAGTGCAGAACCTGTTATTCGGAAAATTAATAATAATTTTAAAAAAGCAAAAACAGGACATTAAACCAAGCCCTGGGCACTTTTGAGAACAAGGCCCACTGCAATGGCATGAGTTGCATATCCCTGAATCTGACCCTGTGCAGGTCTTTGAAGCAGGTTGCAGCTGGGAATTAACTTTATAAGGATATTAATATTTCAAATCAGTTTTATAATGAAATTTTATACCATTTTTGCAATAGAAAACCTTATAAAAATAATAAAGTTGAATGACTATATTTATTTAGAACACCGTAACTGTGTTTTGGCAGAGTATTATGGTGAACAGAAATATGCAGTTAATGAGAAAACATTTTTATTTCAAATTGATTGTTGACTGTGATGTAATGATTTGGATTAACCCTGAGGGCTCAGGAGCCAGATTGCTTGGCTTCCAGGTGGGGGTGATTGGATGTAATTCCTTACTTCTCTATATCTAAGAGTACACCCACACAGAGGTGATGAGAGAAAATCGATCTCATAGGTTTCTTATGCACATTATTACATATAAAGTCTTTTGAATAAGTCTACCCTGTTATTTCAAATCCTTTTTTATTTTTGCATCAGTGGGTACAATATCATAAACTTAGTTTACTCTCTCCTTCCTGGTTATGAATTAATATCCAGTATAATGTTAAAAGTATCTCATATTTGTCTAGAATTAAAATTTTGACAGTTACCAAATAAGATGGTTCACGATGATAGAGATTAATAACGCATTTTTTATGTAAGTATATTTAAAGGATTTTTAATCCTTACTCTAGGATATATATTTATTGATTTTAAAGAAAGAGGGTCTATAGGCTGCCCCTTATGTGTGCCTCAAAGGGACTGAACCCACAACCCAGATATGTGCCCTGGCTGGGGATCAAACCTGAAGCCTTTTGGTGTACAAGGTAACCTGAAACCTTTTGGTGCACTCCAACTTAGTCATCCAGCCAGGCTAAAGGGTTTTTCTTTTAAAACCTTGCCTTTGAGCTTCCCCTCACCCTCACCATTTGCCTTATGAACTAACAAGCAAAACAGAGAGAAACTCATAGATAAAGAGCAGACTGACAGCCTTGGATAGGGTTGGGGTGCTGGGTTGGAGGGTGGAGGGATTGAGCAAAAAGAAGAAAATATAGAAAAAAGTATGGGCATGGACAACAGTGTGGTGATTGCTAGGGAGAGGTGGGCAGTGGCGTGAGGAGGAGGGTATAAGGTAGTAAATGGTGTTGGAAGGAGACTTGACTTGGGGTGGTAAACACACAATACAGTGTACAGAAGATGTGTTGCAGAATTGTGCACCTGAAACTTGTATAATTTTGTTAACCAGTGTCACCCTAATAAATTCAGGAAAAAGGAAAATAAATCATTAGAGCAACGCAGTTAATTGTGTTACCATTAATAAGTTACATAACTATAGAATCTAATTTAATCCAATTAAGATGAATTCTAAGTCTTGGCATTTTAGTCATTTTTAAATGCACTTAAAAGCAAGCTTGTTCGGAAGTAATCCGTTGTGATTAATGTGTGTTATTTTCTTTTATTTTTATGTGACTAAACAATACATCTTTTTATAGTAATATGAATTATATTTATTTGTAATAATTAACAATCTGTACTTTATTGAGAAGACACAGTAATTTGCAATGTACAAACTAAATCTCTACCATCATGAAAAAACATCTGAAATATTTAGTTTAAGAATTAAATTCAGGACTATACCAAATAGTAACCACACTAACTATATTTTATTTTCAGTATTGGTGGAAAATTTATTGTAAGCTAGTTCAGATAAGATAGATTTTAAGAAACTGTTAATATCAAGAAATATGCTTACAGCAGAACACTGTTGTTAGGAATAGTTGCTAAGTAAGAGGATCCTAATGCTTGTAGGCATTTTGCATTTAGGGTTGTGAGAACCTATGGAGTCATTGAGTAATATATTTTTTTTTTGTTTCTGGAAGTTAAAAAGCAAGTAAAAAAACAGTATTCTTAAGTATCACACAGTTTCTAACCATGCCATGACCTTGACCCCTTCTTTCTCCTGTGCCTCTCATTATATAATATCTATATTCAATCTCTTTTTCTTGTATCAGACAGTATTACCGAAGTCTTCACTAACATCTACGTGACGAGTTTTGGCCCTGTCTCAGATACAGATATGGTGAGTTTTTTATTGAACAGTATTTTTATTTCACATAATGCAAAGTTGGGAAGGATAATTTTTTTTAGAATAAACAAGTACCTTTACTGTTATAGAATTATGTGACCACCCCATTCCTATTGTGTCTAAACCATTATATGAAGAGTTTCAGATGTTAATTCTTTTGTACCTGTGGTGTACCATTCTGGCTTGGGTGTTCAGATTAGTGTTGTATATTGTACTATATATTCTTTTCATGACTTGTATCACTAAAAAGAGTTAAAAGCGCTGGTGAAGATATGGAGAAAATCAACCCTTATGCACTGTTGGTGGGGATGTAAAGTGGTGCAGCCACTGTGGAAAATGCTATAGAGGTTCCATAAAAATTTTAAAATATGATCTGTATGATCCAGCAATCCCACTGCTGGGTGTATATCTAAAGAAAATGAAAACAGGCTCTCAAAAAGCTCTCTGCCCCTTCATGTTCATCCCAGCATTATTTGCAATGGTCAAGATAGGAAGCATGGTATGTATTTCCACAGTGGAATGTTATTCAGCCCTGAGAATAACAAAATCCTGCCATTTGCTACAAGATGGATTGATCTTAAGGACATTATGCTAAGTAAATTAACAGTGAAAAACAAATTCCACATGTAGCCCTTGGTGAATCTAGTTGATAACACTGTAACGTATTATTGAAATTTGCAAAAAGAAGAGAACTTCAACATTGTCACACATACACACAAAAGATAAACATTTGGGGGTACTTGCCAGAGCCGGTTTGTCTGAATATCCTGCCTGGTGACTGAAAACTCACTGCATGCCAGTCCTTTGAAGACATGCCAAAAAATGACAATACACCCAAACCATGAAGAAAAGCAGCAAGAAATTTCCCTTGTCTTGCTATGTCCTCAGAAAGTCCCTCCAGTACCCTCCATTGACAAAGCCTAACATTGCACCAGCTGGCTAAAGAGCAATGTTTACAGCAGAAGTGTCCAACTCATGTTCACCAGGGGGCCACATCTGCCTTGCAGTTGCCTTCAAAGGGCTGAATATAATTTCAACTCCTTAACAGTTAAGGAGTAGTTACATTTGTACAATCCTAAAATTATTTCAGCCCTTTGCAGGTAACAGTGAGTCTGATTTGCCACCCCCCCCCATAAAAATGAGTTTGATATCCTGGTTTACAAATTCCTTCTCAAAGGAGGAAAAGGAGAGTCAATTTGCAGCTGTAAGTCAGAGAGTCGATACACTGATAATGGATATACATAATGATACATAAAATGGGGAGGATTTCGAGTAAGAGCAAAGAGATGGTTTGATCGCTCAACAGGTACTGTTTGTTGATTGTCCAAATCTAGAGAAGTGTTATGAAGCTGGAGACAGTGAAGCCTGAGTTATCTATACGTAATGCAGACATGTACACATGTATGCACTTACTCATATTGTAAATCTCATAGTGAAGATAGAGCTTATTTAAAAACATGTATGTATTTTGTGAAAAGAAATTATTTGGTCTTCCTGATGATCAAATGGAGTGATTTTTCCATCTTGATATTATTTTTGCTGGAAAGCAAGATAATGAGGTACAGTTTGAATTTATATTAATACACATGGTCAGGTCAAGAAATGAAACTGGATTTGACACTTTAATTAGAAAGAAATTTATTATGATGTGGATGGAAAATATACCTATGTCATTATCAGCCATAAGTGGCTTACAGAAGCAATTAATTAATGGCAAAAAGTAAAGAATAAATTTAATTTCACTTTTAGCATCTTAGCAGATACACTCGTTTCCATGCAGTGTGCATGCAGAGTGGCAAGCCCTAAACCCCTAAGTCTTCTTGTTCAGGTCAGTGATGTAGATTTGTTGTGACATTAGCCTGAGAGGAAAGAGCAGTGTAGCAAAAAGAATTAAGAACCAAAAGAACAAACACACATTTACGCTCACACAAAAACTGCATTTCAGAATTATTAACCAGTGTGATTGTCCAAAGAAAGTTGCAGGTGTAAATTATAATGAAAGATTGTAATTAGAGTGCCTGCTGATAAGTTTAAAATCTTTTATTTTAATATTTAAAAATTATGATTAAGAAGGTAATAATTAAACTTTGGAATGTACTAGTAGCTGACAATTTACAAAGTCTGTAGTAGGTGTGTGCATCTTAGCAATTTATAACTCACTTCTCATTAATTTTTCTCCTTGGTTTGTGTAAGGATGACTTTTTCCATATTAGTAAACGCTTTCATTGTGTGTGTGTATTCTTAAGGCATAAGTGGTATAGCTGCCAATTTTTGCACCGAAACCTAGGCTAAGAACCGCAGCCCAAATGGTTAACTCTTGCAGTGCTAAGTGTTAAGGTTCAAAATTAAATGATGGAGACTTTCAAGTCGTGATGGAGACTTTCAAGTCATGAGGGGTAAACTCTGAACAGAGTTTACCATTAAGCTATTAAGAAGCAAGCTATTAAGTGGCAACCTTGGTAATTTATTAATCATGTTGATCTAATCGGTTCATACTTTTCCATCTTATGAAAGCAGTGTGCAGTATCTCTGATTCCCTGAAGCTATTAGGAAATTATGCAGTTTAGTGATTAACGTTATAGGAAGGTTTAAAGAGTCATTACACGTCCATAATTGGGTTAAAAATTGACACTGGATATAGCTGTTAACCTTTACCAGAAGTTGTCATTTGCAAATGTAACTAAAGAAACCTGCTACAAATTTGGTAAATACCATACACTGAGAGTAAAGACATGATGTTTACTCACTTTCAAGCTGGCATGTAGGAGTTAATTATTGGAAGGTTATTGCTATTTTGGAAAGATAGGAATTAGACTTGGCAAACATTCACTCATTCAACTACTATTATTCAGTACCCTTCTATAGTTTTAAAAATGTTTTTCAAAATGATATTCATAGACACCTGCATTGGAATCACTGGGAGTTATTTATTAAAACCTTTATTTCCTAGACTCCTTCTAAAATCTATGAGGTCATGATTGCCAGCTGTAGGGCATGACAGTCTGTATTTTAACAGAATGAGTTATTTGTATAGGATGAAGTCTTGGGGGATTAGGCAAATGGTGGCACTGTTCACTGGGATATGTAACAAGGAAAGTTTCCTATGCTTTTGTTTTGGTGTTTGGGAGCAAGTGTTATGTGTCAGACACACTGTGCTGCTGTGAGTAATTTAGTTAGTGGGGTCTAGCTAGCAGGCACAGCTCAGGAGCTCAGGAGGGGAGCATAGAGCGCAGATGGTTTGGAGAACCATGGGCTGGTAGTTATAAAACCATAGGCACATACATAAACTTGTGTAGGAAAAACAGGTTAGCATGAAATGGTCAGCAGGCTTTCACAGAAACTTTAGAAAACAGAAGTTGCAAAAGATTGCCTAGGAGACAGAGAACGAACAACCATGGATGTCTGTTAAAATAAAGGGGGATTTGAACAAAAGTCAGAGTCTGCTGCCTTTTATTCCTTATCAGATGCAATGATGATGGGTAATAGTCAGATATCTTTCTCACTTATAGCCCTCAGCCCAGGTAGGATATGGTTCATTTGATAATGAGACAAACCCATAGGTTTTTCCCACAGCAAAAACCTCACTTAGGGAATGGGTAACAGTTCCACTGCAGAGGGAAAATAAAGGAAGTTGGCCTAGTTTCACTCTATCCTTTTCCATCTTGTAGGAGGGAGGGTTGTGGGAATTGAGAACATCCAGTCATGGTGCTTTCTTGGCTTATTCAGAAAAGAGGCATTCCCTGCCATCCTCCCATTATTTTTGCATAAATACCAAATAGCTATGACTTCTGAGCATGCAGTGGTATTTAAAAAAATATAAATTGCAGAGGTTGCATGTCCTTTTTCCAGGTTGCTAGGCTGAAACCTGTCTTCTTGGGAGGGGCACCTTGGACTTGCATGCCTTTATTAGAGATAACAGCTATTACCCATTGGTGTCAGCCCCATTCATTTTCCAGGAGACATCATCGCATTTAGATTGTTGGCAGACACAGAAGGTCTCAGATCCCATGATGAGGATTTTCCCAAGGGTTTCCCACAACACCAGGAGCATGTGGTTTTAATGCCAAAGCAGGAGGGTATAGCAAAAGTAGAAAGAGAACAAGTGTCTTATATTGGTAGTAAAGCCAAGAAAAAGATCCGAATGTGTCATTGGATGGAGAACAAGGAGGTATTTACTGATCGAGGTAAAAGCAACCAGATTGCAGTGGGCTGAGCATGTGGGAGGTGAGGAGATGGAGAACGAGTGGAGGCGACATTTTCAAGCAGCATGGTGGAGGAGAGGAGGTGAGACAGAGGGCAGTAGCTGTAAGCCAGTGTAGCTAACTCTCTGCGAGGCTTTTATGTTTTAAAGACTGCGTTGAACTTCTCACTGCTCTCCAAGCCTGCCATTATCTTTAACAGCTCTCTGGCCTCACACATGTTTTTCCCTGTTTTCGTTATGCTTTGCTCCTCCTTTGCCAGCTGGAGGTCTTTCATTAACTGAGGGCCAAACTCAAATTTCATCCCTTCTGATGTTTCTCTAGGCTACTCCAAGTGGAGTCAGCCCTTCTTGTCCTCGTGCTCCACCACATGGCGTTCACACATTTCTTATGACTTTTCACACTGGATAATACAAATTTTTACATGTCTTTCTTTTTACTGCAATCTGAGCTACTCGAAGGCACGAGTTGTATTTGTTCATTTCAACAAGACTGACTAAGTACATGCTCTGTGTCTGTCACAGTGTTGGGAGCTGAAAACGAGTGGAACCAGTGCTGCCTTCAAATTGTTCGCAGTGTCTGTGTGTGTGCGTGTGAGGGGGCGGAGAGTAAGCAAAAAATCATCATTTCAAAACAGTGCGATTGTGCTTTTATTAAAGTATTCATGGATTAATATGGTAGGGGAAGGGGTGCAGGTAGAGGACATCCACATCTGAGTGGAATTCTAGGAACAGGAAAGAGCAAGGTGGGGACAAATACAGATGGTTGGCCAGCTATGTAATGAAAAGAGTGTTTTAGCACAAGTTAGAAGAACTGGTTGACTTTAGTAAAATATAGAAGTTCAGTGTAACAGGAGCCTAGAATGCTCTTAAGGATTTGAAAGGTGATGAGGCTAGAAAATAATTCAGAACCAGATCATAAATGGATATACAGCCCATTGCCTCCTCAAAAGCCAAAACATTCCTAAATGAAACTAAAACATAGTTACCAGAGAACTTATTATGGCATGGCTTATTAAATATATGTCAACATTCTTCAAAATTTAACAATTATATGTAATGAAAGCCCACTGTGATTAGTTTATTATATTTATGCAAACACAGCCAAGCCAACGTTCTCACTTGTGAATTTAAGAATCAGGGTATTGCATGCTGGTGACTTTGTTGTAAGATATCTGAGAGTTTTCTTCCATCTGATTCTGCTGATGCCTTTCTCCTCATGTCCGCTTTGTGTTGCTGTTGCCAGAATCCTTGTCACAATATTTAATTTCCAATGAAACCTCTCATTCATTCATTCATAGACTAATTTTTGCTTATTTCCTGTGTTCCAGGCAAATTATTAGATGCTGGTGACACAGCATGTAAGAAGGTGACTATGCTGCTTGTTCTCAGCAGTAAAAGTTGGCCAAATGTTGGAGTGAGTAGGGAACAGACTGCAGTAGAGATCGATGAGTAGTAAGATGGAGCGTGAGGCATCAGAGGCCCTGCGATATCATTGCTGCTGCAGGAGAGAGTGTGGGATGGGGAGAGAATTGCTGAACACCAGGCCAGAGAGGTGAGGGAGGGGGAGGTTATACTGGGCCTTGGGGGTTGTGAGAAAGCATCTGGATTTCATTGTGAGGACTCTAGAAATTCTACTGTCCAAACTCAGCAATGCTTCATTCATGGTGTCAGGTGCATCCTGTACCTTTATCAACACTTTTAAATATCTAAGAGTCCCAGACATCCTATTTAAACCTCAATCTCTTATGCCATTTAGATCTTCTTTTTTTCTCAGGTGTGTTCGCAGCTAAGGGATGCACTATGGGTGATAGTCCATGTTCCACTCTTCTCCTCTTTCTGGGTCTCCCAGAGTTGAGGCAAGAAGGGAGGCTGTAAAAAGGATCATAAACATTTTTTACTTAACTTCTTCTATTGATAGTTTCTCTTGGTAGTCAATGCCATTTGAATGGCTGGTAGATAAACGCAGGCTCTTTCATGGAACACACTTGGGATTTCTACTGTACGATGTCTTTATTACTCCAAACACCAAAAAAACATCGGCAACTTATTTTTTAATGGGCTGCTTGTGGCCTCCTCCTCAGCCTCTGCCTGGTACTTTACTTTGTGACCTTTGGTACTAGGTGTTCCCTCCCTTGTCAGGATACCCTTTTGTTGAGTATGGGAAATAAGGGAGAAGAATACTTCAAAGGTGATTTCAGCCATGTTACTTTGAGGTTCAAACAGTTTCTAAGAACTTTACACATATTATCTCACTTTACTTTACAAGACTTTTACAAAGTACAACAGATTTTATCATTAACAGATCATTTTATCATTATCATTACAGGTAAGTTAATTTAAATAGAGACCCAACCTGCTCAAGGTCAGGTTGTCTGGTCTATCTGATTTAAGAGCCCACACTCTTAAAGTCTATTTCATATTACTCAATTTGTTATTCTTGTTGATATCCTTCAATTTTGTGTGAGTCAGTTTTAAATGTGGAAAGACTTTGACAGAGATTATAAAATCCCAATGTCAGCCTTGCAACTAATTTCCCCTTGTTGCCTTACATAATCCATGCATTTATTGATCTATAAAAGAAGGAAACTTCACTCTAGTGTCCTGCCTCCAAGAATTTATTTTATGTATGGTATAATGAAAAGAAGTTGATTTAGGAAGCATAAAATTTGAGTTCAAATTTTGACTTCCTCTCTATTGTTTTTAAATGAATGTGTCTTTGAAGGTGTTCTTGATCTAGGAAATGTTGATATCTTTGCATACTTAATAAGCTTATTATGAATTTTAAATAACAAATTATATCAAAGTGAATTGCAATTAACATGTTATAACTATTAGCCATTTTGAATGCTTCGCTTATATGTATTTTAAAAATTTACTATTATCATCTGAATTTTCAGCATGAGTTTTTAATTTGTTCATGAAACTTTCCTGGCATCTAGTTCCAAAGGGTAGCCCAGACATACCACCTGCACAGTGGTTTAACATGCTGTATCTATGCTGTTCTGCATTCTGTTTGTGTGAGCTTCTTTGCATAATAGTGTTTTATGATCGTGTACGAGTTGAATTTATTGACACTGTGCTGTTCTGTTTTTAAGCTTCTTGCTTTCTGTGATTTTAGAAGTGCTAATAATACTGGCTTAAATTTGTTGTTCAGCCTCTTTAAGCACCAACAAAAGTGTTTGAGTTTAACCATCACTGTATTTTCCAGAGCTGTTGTTTAATTGCTCCATACCTGCTTTATAAACCCAATTTTTCTTTGTTACATAAGAAACACACTGATGGGAATTCACTCAGAAGAGACTAGCCTTTATGAGCAAAAAGGGTATAGTGAAGTAAACTTTGGTACTTAAAATACACTCAGTGAATCAAAGTAAGTAAGAAATCACTCCAAAAGCAGTCCTACCATTTGGATGTTTTAGTGAGTAGATACAATTCATCAGAAACAGGCTACCCGCATTGACTTATATAATTAATGCACCCAGGCACTAAAAATACGCTGTCTCCACTAAGTTAATGTGTCCTTGGAATAACGTTTATGCAACAAACTATGCAATAGAGGGTGGTTTCCTTGTTTGCAATGCAAGTCATGGAAATAATGGTTAGTGGTAGTAAAATATTGGACTGAAAACTACATCCTTCCCTTGGTTTTGCCTCTAACAAACTTAGAAACAGGACATTCACTGAATTTATCTATAACCTCATCTATGAAAAGGAAAGTTGGGTTACATCTCTTATAAAGAACTGTTTAGAGCTGGAAGTTTATGGATTCGTTCACTTCAGTTCTACCTAACAATCAGTCTCCTGTCTCCTGTAGGGTGGCTGCATGCTCCTATGCCCTTCTGAGTTTTTGTTTTTTTTTCCAAACTTTGCTTTGTACTTGTGTACTCTCCAAAGGATTTTGTATACACTTGTGTTATTATCTATTTCTCTTAGAATCTCGGTTCATGGGTTCAAGTCCTAAATTTGGATGAAGAAGTTGCATTGTTCCCTATTTCTCTCAAAAGTTTTTTGTAACACAAGTCACGTTGTTACTGTTACTATATGTACTTGTGGCACACTTGAAGTTTATTTCAAGAAATCTTTCAAGAATATTCTTTTTAGTATTGAGAATATGCATTTTATATGAATTTAAGACAATGACATGGAAATAATTGGATTGGAAATCCTATTTTTCTTAGTGGATATCTAATTGGTTGTCTCATTATCCTACTTTTTTAATCATTAAAACAGTGAGTGTAAACCTGTATTTTAAATAGACTACATGATAATTATAAATCTTCTTTTATAGATTTTGTTTTAGAGTTGATTATTTCATGATTTTTTAATGTGGCTAATGAAGAGCTCATATTAGGCACACAACAAATGTACCTTTTTCTTCTTCATTTGTACTTATGTAACTATTAATGTTTTGTTCAATACATTGTATCATTTAGCAATAATCTTTTTTTATTATGGTTTAATTACAGTTTTCCCCTGCCGTACGCACCTCACACCCCCCACATTATATCCACCCCTAGTTGTCTTTGTCCAGAGGTCCTTCATACATGTACCTTGACTTGACCCTTCTCCTGCTTTCCCCCGTTACCCCCATCCCTCTCCCCTCTGGTTACTGTCAGTTTGTTCTTTATTTCCATGTCTCCTTTTCTATTTTGCTTGCTTGTTTTGTTGATTAGGTTCCACTTATAGGTGAGATCACATGGTATTTGTCTTTCACTGCCTGGCTTATTTCACTTGGCATAATGCTCTCCATATCCATCCATGGCGTCACAAAGTGTAGGAGCTCCTCCTTCCTTTCTGCTGTGTAGTATTCCATTGTGTAAATGTACCACAGTTTTTTGACTCACTCATTTATTTATGGACACTTAAGCTGTTTACAGCACTTGGCTATTATAAATAGCGCTGCTACGAACATTGGAGTGCATAGGTTCTTTTGAATTGGTGTTTCAGGGTTCTTAGGGTATAGTCCCAGCAGTGATACTGCTGGGTCAAAAGGCAGTTTCATTTTTAGTTTTTTGAGGAAATTCTATACTGTTTTCCACAGTGGCTGCACCAGTCTTTGTTCCCACCAACCGTGTACTAGGGTTCCCTTGTCGATTTATTTATGATGGCCATTCTGACCAGTGTGAAGTGGAATCTCATTGTGGTTTTAATTTGCATCTTTCCGATGACTCGTAATGCTGAACATCCTGTCATGTGTCTCTGGACCCACTCTATGTCCTCCTTGGAGAAGTGTCTGTTCAGGTCCTTTGCCCATTTTTTAATTGGATTGTTTGTTTTCCTGTTGTGAAGTTGTGTGAGTTCTTTATATATTTTGGAGGTCAAACCCTTGTCCGAGGTATCATTGGCAAATGTATTTTCCCATTCAGTTCATTGTCTTTTCAGTTTGCTGATGTTTTCTTTCACAGTGCAGAAGATTTTTAATTTGATGTAGTCCCATTTGTTTATTCTTTCCTTTATGTTCCTTGCTCTAGGGGACATATTGGTGAAGATATTGCTACATGGAATATCTGAGATTTTTCTGCCTATGTTCTCCTGTAGGACTTTTATGGTGTCCTGACATATTTATATCTTCTATCCATCTTGAGTTTGTTTTTGTGTATGGTGTAAGTTGGTGGTCGAATTTCATTTTTTTTTGCATGTAGCTGTCCAGCTTTCCCAACACCACTTGTTGAAGAGGCTATTTTTACTCCATTTTATGTTCTTGCCCCCTTTGTCAAATATTAATTGATCATAGAGTCATGGGTTTATTTCTGGGCTCTCTATCCTGTTCCACTAATCTGTGTGTCTGTTCTTATGCCAGTACCAGACTGTCTTGATTACAGTGGCCTTATATAACAAACATAGTTTGATATCAGGTATCATGATCCCTCCTTGAAACCATCTGTCCTTTTTCATGAAGGAGTTTAATCAGAACTAGATGTTATAACTTGCAAAGTCACCTAAGCATAAATCACAGTACACTGCAAACAACTGAATGTGGCAGCAGGTGACCAATCCTAGTTGCAGGTCCTTTCTTTCCCATAGGACAATTTACATATGACCAGAATCTACTTATGGACATTGTGAGAATTCCAATATCATTCCATATATTACCTAATAGCAAAGCTTCATTTATTTTCTATATTCCCATAAGAATTCTATACAAAAATAAAGATTCTAACAATTTCTCCCCATACCCAAATGGATGTACATATCCCACTTTGTATAAACCATTGCTCTAATCCTGCTTCTGCTCACAGGTTTTGATTTTCTCTTCATTTACTTAAAGTGCAGTTACAGATTTTTTAAAACTAAGTGATAATGAACCTGCCTGCATGGTATTAGACCCATGGAACTTTCACTGGAGTCATGTGATGAAGTTACATTTTAGATGCTCTTAATCCATTCATTTGCAAATATTGTTTATTTTTCACTTAAAGAGGGCTAGTGAGATATATTGCAATGATGGTACTCATTTCTTCACTTCTTTGTATATTCTTTGTATATTTGCATCTATTTCTGAGCTTTTTAATACCTTTCCACTAAGAATGGGTGGACCTGATATAATACTTGTCACTCACTTCAACCATGTGACTTGCTTAGGCCAATGGGTTGTTAAAAGACATTACACGAGCAATGACTTGAAGTGAGCTTGTTCATTGGGGTTTGTGATTTTGCACTTATGCTATTGTCATGAGAAGAATAAGCCTCAGGTAGTCCACTGGTCTGTACAGTAAGATAAGGTATACTCGGAACACAGCTGAGATGCCCCAGTGGCCATGCAAGTATGCAAGCCCAGATCAGCCAATGGCCAGCTAACCCACAGATGCATCAATAAAAACAGCTGACATCAACAGAGCCCAGGTGAGATCAGCTGACCCCTGCTCTCAAGGTTTCTGAGCTAATAATCACTGGTTGCTATTTTAAGCTTCTGCATTTTAGGCGGGTTTTGCTTGGCAGTAGCTAAATGATAATAGCCAGTTTCTAGATTTTACTGGTGAAACACTGATTTCCATTAAAGGCATTTACAAATTCAGGACTGGGGGAATGTACTTTTTCCCCAACTGTAGCCTCTTTCCATTCCTCACCCCATTACATTCTAGCTCTAAACTCTTCTTTCTCTTTTCAAGATTTTCAACACTATTCGACATAGTAAATCTTGATTTGCTTCTTAAATTTTCTTGTCTCTCCTACTTCTTCTACAAGTGTCTGTGTTTTTGTGGTCCCTCAATTTTCTAGAGTTTTTTCTTGTTTATTTCCATCAATTAATCATGAAACATATATATATAAGTAATCATTTTTTATTCTCACTATTTCAATCACTGATAAAATGATATAGTGAGTATATGTTCAATATATTAAACATATGAAATGTTAAGAGACTAAGTTACCATTAAAGAATAGAAGTGATCTGTTTCACCAAGAAATATCAAGATGTTTTCAAAAAGTTGGAAATAAAACTAGTATCCTCAGAGCAAATAATAAGTATCTTCAGAGCATTAGTATCCTCTTATTACAAATTCAGTAAAATTAAACAGCACTGACATGATATAAGTAAATGAAACAATACATTTGGAAATATAAAGACCTGTCACAATATCTCCTACATAAAAAAGAAAAGCCATAATGTACGTTATGTCTTTGACTGAACAATAATAAAAACTCTATTAGTTATAATTTTTATATAGCAATAGTAACCATGGGTTTAGAAACAATGTAGAATAAACAATGGAACATAAATTTCAGAAACAGATCCAAACCTATTCTGACACTATATACATGAGAGCTGTGCCATTTAGATCTGTGGGGAAAGATGGACCACTTCATGAAAACTTGTTTTTCCCATTAGAAAAAAAGAGGTTGGATCTTTACTTCATATGATACAAAATAATTCCAGGACCTAAATGTTAAAAGCAAAACTTTTACATCTTTGTAGGAAGCATTCTGGGATAAATCTATTATATGTTGTATGGTTTACAAGCTTAGAATTCTTATAAAGTCTGTGTTTAAACTTATTCATATATAGAAAATATCAAGAATTTCTATAACTTAATAGGAAAAAGGCAACCTACTGGGATGGGAGTAGAAGACAGAAAACTGTAGAAGAACAACAATTAAAATAAAATAAAAAAAGAAAAAGAAAAAGGCAACCTAAAGGAGACTGAGTAAATGAACAGAAATTCCATAAGAAAAAAACTAGAGTAGTTAATAAACATATGAATACACATTAAATTTCACTAGTTAACAGGGAAATCCAAGTAGTAGCACTATGAAACATTTTACACCAACCATAATGGCTAACATGAAGTATTCGATCTATTCCAAGTTGTAAAGAAACAAGGAATTTTATACAGTGACAGTGGCCCTAGGGTTTCTGTTTGACAATATTTTGTTAGGTTGAAGATGCACGTACAACACATTTCAGTTATCCCGCTTTTCATTCACTCTAGAGCAGTAGTAGGCATAGTGGGGCCAGTGGGCCGAACCCTGTCAGCTGTGTGTTCCTGTGAACAAAGATTTGTCAGCACCTCCCCACTTATTTACGTATTGCCTGTGGGATCTCGCACAGTAGCTGAGTTGAATAGCTGTGATACTGACCACATGGCTGGCAAACCCTGAAACGTTTACTAACTGACCCATTGTGGAAAAAGTTTGCTGATCTCTGGTCTAGACTAACCCTTATGCTTTTGCACTAAAAGCACTGTGCAACAGTTTATATAGCAGTATTGCTGACAATAATCACAAACTGGAAATAGGAAAAATGCATATGAAAGGAAGGAGAAAAAAGGAATAATGTGAAATACCCTGACAAGTTAAATGCTACGTAACAGTAAAAATGGATCAAAGTATGAGATGTATCACCATGAGTAAATTTCAACTGTGTGACTAAAAAAAGGAGTGTCAGAAAAATATACCACGGTGTGGTCCCATTTGTGTAAATGTTAACAATGTGACAAGCAACACATACGTTTGTATAGTAAATGTAAGTACTTGAATGGGTGTGGTGTACACTGAATTCAAGAAAATCATTTCCTGGTGAGACACTGAAATTGAGAAAGGGTTGATAGTCACCAGAGGGGAGAGGGGAGGGAATTTCAGGGGAAAAGGGGAAGGGTTTAGAGCGACAAGTATAAAAGACACATGGACAAAAACTAGGGGGGG
>PVKU01007643.1:82500-84450 GCA_004027475.1 Anoura caudifer | reverse complement strand
TGTTTGGTTGTTTCTTTCTTCCTTCTGGTCCACTCCATTGATTTGAGTCCCAGTTTTCCTCCCATCTCTGTTGGTTCCCCATGCATCTTTCTTCATTTCACTTATTGTAGCCTTCATTTTTTCATCTAATTTGTGAGCAAAATCAACCAATTCTGTAAGCATCCTGATCACCAGGGTTTTGAATTGTGCATTTGATAGGTTGGCAATCTCTTCATTGCTTAGATAAATTGGGTCTGGGGCTTTGATTTGTTCTCCGGTTTGAGCCATTTTCATTTCTGGGTTTTTTTTTTGTTTGTTTGTTTGTTTGTTTTGTCTAGTCGCGGCTGTTACGTAGTGAGGGGTGGAGCCTCAGGTGTTCCCCAGGGTGGGACAGCCTAGTCGCTGGGTAGTGACGCTGTATGTGGGGGTGGGGTCTGAGAGGAGATAATGGCGGTTGCTTTACTCACTCTCAGATTCCAGTTCCTTTCACCGCTTCCCCTTTGCCTGGATTATCTGCGCGTGAATGTGGGACCACCCGGTCAGCCAGCCGCCTTGTGCGGCCTCACTGGTTCTGCACAGTTGCCGCCCCGTGTCCGGGGTCTGCTAGCCACTTCCTGTGCACCTGGGGGCTGCCAGCCGCTGCTGCCTGTGTGCCCGGTGGCACCTCCACTTTTTCCTGCCGCGACTCCGCCCCTCTTACCGGTCTGGATGAATCGTTGTTGGACTTCCAAACAGTTTGATTTTCTGAGTTCTGATTGTTTTCTTGTTTCTAAATTTTTGTTGTCCTTAATTTTGGTTGTGAGAAGAGGCACAGTGTGTCTGCCTACGCCTCCATCTTGGCCAGAAGTCTCCAATTTTTATCTATTATTCTTAGTATTACCTCCTGCCTTCCCCCACTGCCTTCCCCCCACCCCAAGGCTAGCTTTTTGTTACATCTGGCCATGTGGTTTGGCCTGTTCCAACTGACAGTTTTCTATATGAGAACAGGTCCCGTAACTGATACTATCATTTGGGAAATCGATAACTAGAAACTGCTGAGCCACTAGGAACAGAGAGGCTGGCACATGACTTGAAGATAACATACATTAGAAGTATCTTTTAAAAAGTCACAAAGAGAAAGGGTAGAGAAATAAAATAGAGCCAGGAACAAGGCTTATTCCAAAGTGCTTGTTATAAGTGTCTAAATCGTGGCTAAAGGCAGCATTCAGTTATTTCCAACTCAACTGAAGCTTTCCTGCAGCTAGTGGGGGAAGAGGGAAAATCTGATAAGCTGTGTAATTCATGATGTCTGTAAGTAGAAGCAAAACCAGTTCCCGTACACAACTATTCCTGGTGCAAAGACCTGAAAAATGTCTCATGAAGAGGATCTTGGGTAATATGCTGACTGATGTCCTCAATTACATCCTTATTGTAGATGAATATTAGTCTTTCTTCTTCAAATGACACCTGCACAATGGAGTGTGATCTGATTATTCAGCTTGAGCATCACTTCACACAACTGTGCTATTGAGAACTACTTAGGATTCGATCAGGATCCCCTATAATTTGGACTTTTCTTCCTGGACCTCCAGTGGGTTTTCCTGGAGCAGGCTATATTGAGGCAGTTTCAATCCATCATGTGCTGAGAGGTTCAGGAGCAGAAATTGCCAAGTTCAGAACTTGTTTACTATGGATAAGATAACTTCATACTTGAAGTAATGCACACATGCAACTAGGCTGGCTGCCAATTTATATGGATTGGCTTGTCCTTCTGCCTTAGTAACGGTTGGTGGCAAGGAACAGGAGTGATAGCTTATTGGGAGAAGGTGGGTATGTATGCCCATTCCCATTTTCCCTTAAATAACACCATGGAATAATAGGTCGCTATGATGTCTGTCTTCAGCACAGAGGGCCACTCTTCTTCCTGTTGCCAGCATTGGGAAGGCTCTTCTGCCCTCTACGCCACTGCCCGAATGACAAAGACCAGCACTG
>PVKU01007643.1:0-77500 GCA_004027475.1 Anoura caudifer | reverse complement strand
AAGAGAAGTCTTTTCCCCCAACTTTTTGTGCATGAGAGTTCGTAAAATTCTGTGATGCTATTTTTGTTATTTATTATCAATAATAATGATGACCGTAATGAATATCTTAATATATTCTTTGAACATTGTTTAATTTCATCTTTTCAAATCAAGAAGTATTCCCTTGGCAACAAATTATGTCCTTTTCCATAATTTGGGTGGCATGATTCTGGTGTGGAAGTTACATGATGCTAACTAGCCAAAGATTATTTTAAAATTAACCCATCGTTTCCAAATATCTTACACCCTACTTCAGAGCTTTGTATTTCTGTGAAAAAGGAACAGAACATGTTTGCTGTTTAAGCCTTTTAAAAATAAAAATAAACAAATAAATAACTATGGTTGTGATCGGAAGACAGAGGTTGTGTACACATGGTCCCTGCTTTAGATGAGGGATTAGAGGCTGTTCATTTATCCAACTTGCTATTTTTTTATTGCTTCCCTAAGTGTTTGCTTGCTCATTTCAGGGGAGGTGGGAAAAAACTAATTGCTAAATGAGCCCATATGTGCATGTACATGCCTGTGTGTGGATACTGTACTTTGTGTATCTTGAGGAAAGATAAGCATTGTTGTTTGTAGCTTTTATGAATGGAATATTTGTGCCCCCCCCCCAATACATATGTTGAAATTTTACCTATCGATGTGATGGTATTAGGAAATAAGGCCTTTGGGAAGTAACAAGATTAGATAAGGTTGTGAGGGTAGACACATTATGAGTGGGATTTGTGTTTTTGTAAAGGCCAGGAGACGTCTTGCTCTCTCTCTCTGCTCTCTGCCATGTGAGGACATGGTGAGAAGTCAGCAGTCTGCAACCCAGAAGAGAGTTCTCACTAGAACTTGCCTGCACTGGTAGCTTGATCTTGGACTTCAGCTACAGAATGGTGAGGAATAAATTTGGGGTTTTTATAAACCACCCAACCTATCATACTCTGTTATACCGAAACTGACAAAGACAATAGTCTTAAACTCATTCAAATCATACAAGTGGAACAAAAGAAATGATTCGATGTCTTTATAAATAACTTTGGTTTTCCTTGCTTGAATCCAATGAAATCATTCACAAGGCATTTTCTGGAAAAAAAATGAAAGTCTGAAATTCAACCTTCTTTATCAATTATGGGCTTGAATAAGCAGGCAGATGAATAAAAATGCTTATAATCTATGGTGGCTTATTCTAGAAATGGAAAAGAGAAAAGCACACGTTAGAAATTTAAAAAATGTTCTGTGAAACATTGTAAATGTGGTATTACACACATTATAGACAATTAGGCGATTGCAGTAAAACTAAAAGTAGGAAAAAATTAAACTTAGGTTCTATTCGCTAAGGACAAGCACAGTTACCATTTTGAAGTATTTCTTTTTCTAGGGTTAGGATTTTTTAAAATCAATTTTATAACTCAGAAAGGCCTTATAAGAGTTAAAAGCTATTGAGTCATTTCCTTGCTAATATATTAATATTTTGGTAATGTATATTGAAAGGTAAAGCATAGTGAAGGGGCATGGTGAAACTGGAAGTCGAGACCACTGCTACGTTGTCCTTTAACTACAGAATTCACCTTTCACCTGAGACACAACATCTAGAAAGCTGTCTCCGAGAGCCAACCTGAACTGTTGAAAGAGAGACTCAGATGTTTTTCACAGATTTACTTATTGGGAAATTGCTAGCTAATGGTGTCATATCCATATCCAGCTACTAAAATTATATGTTTATAAGGATTTTTAAAAATAACATGGAAAATGGCTATGAACCAATGTTAAGTAAAAGAAAAAAATACCCAGATTTCAAGTTTATATGTAAAATATGATCTTAATTATGTTTTTACAAAGTAGAAGAAATGTGGTACCAAAATGTATCGTAAAACACCAAAAGAGTTGTTACATCTGAGTGCTGGGGTTATGAGTAAATCTGATTTTTTTCTCTATAATTTTTTGCATATTCAAACATTCTCTACAGTGAATATGTATTTATTTTATAACTGAATTTTTGAAAATAAAAAGAAGAACACAAACTATTACCTTGCCCCATTTTCTGGGAACGATACTTGGAACACAAAGGAAGAAATTAATAGCACCAAGCATCCCTTCCTCTGAACATTTCCTGTGCTTCTAATCATATGGCAGCTGTTTGCTCGATAATAGTCTGTTCTGAGTTTTATAGAAGCCACATTTTTTAATTGAGTGCTTTGAAGAGACTTAAGAACCATGTAGAAAGCAAAGTAGGGGCCCTCTCTCTGGCGGCTAGCTTGTAACACAGTTTGAAACGCTTTTCAGGGATGGTTACAGCCCTCCCTGTTCGTATCTACCTTTCTTAGGAATCAGCGGCCCAGACACAAGGCTCCTGCAAGCCTGGGCATAAAGACTCAGGTATGGAGGAAGCCTCGTGGGACCAGCGTGGGCCTGAGCTGTGCCCTCTGCTCAGGGCTCTTCATCAAGGCTCTTCTGGGGCCCTGGCCAAGCTTGAACAATAGGACCCCAGAAGCTGCCACAGGGTTTTCTTCACTTTCCTCCCAGAAAGGTGGAGCATAAAGATGATACCCATTTTTGATTGTGTAAAAGGTCTGATTTGCTGAAGCCTCATCTCTGGGCTAGAACTGCCAACTCTTTTACTGTTCACTATGAAAATTTCCCTGAGGGCACATCAGTGGCTTCAAAAGGCCTTTCCTTCCATTATAAAACCCCCAAAAAGGAACCTGGAGTTTTTCTCTACTTTAATGGGGGCAGATGGTCAAACAGAGGGAGGGACTTACACCACAAAATATTAGTGGAATTAGTATAACAAAAAAGAAAATGCTTTTCTCTTTCGGTGGGGAGGGAGGACCTGAGTGGGATTTTAGAAAAAAGGGGCCAGGGCTCTTTCAGAGGCCACTCAAGGGCCTGATGGTCCAGGTTGGGACACACAGGTTTTGTAACATCTGTGATAAGATCAATTTGGCAAAATTTCTTTAACAGAGGGAATGTCGCAGAGTTCCTAGTTAGAAGAAATGCTGATGCTCTCCTATTTTGCTTGTGTTTCAGTATTCAGAAGGCAGGAATCAAGGGTTAGTTGTTATTTATGAATCCTTCCCTATTACAACAGGAAATGAAGAAACCATAAACCACCAAAATGAAAAAGGCCCTTCTATGTCTACATGAGAGGAAGCAGGTACTCCTGGGGCATTGAGCTATGGAGCTGATAAATTCATTGTTACTGCTGAGCTAAATCAGCAGTTGCTATTAAGGAGTCATTGATAACTCCTTTTTAAAAAAAAAAAAATTATCCTATCACAGTCGTCCCACTTTTTTCCCCTTTTGCCCCCTTCCACCTAGCCCACCCTTCTGGCCCACAGTCAACTTCTTTGTTTTCCATGTCCATATGACATTCATACATGTTCTTTGGCTAGTCTTTTCCCCTTCCTTCCACCATTCTCCCTCTCCCTCCTCCCCTCCTACAGTTATCAGTCTGTTCCATGTTTCCATGTCTTTGGTTCTATTTTTCTTGTTAGTTTATTTTGTTCATTAGATTCCAGTTATAATATGGTATTTGACTTTTGCCATCTGGCTTATTTCACTTACCATAGTAGTCTCCAGTTTCATCCATGCTGTCGTGAAGGGTAAGAGTTCCTTCTTTCTTTCTGCTGCATAGTATTCCATTGTATAAATGTACCACAGTTTTTAAGTCCATTCATCTACCAATGGGCATTTGGGCTATTTCTAACACTTAGCTATTGTAAATAACATTGCTATGAATGGGGTGCATAAGTTCTTTTTATTTAGTGTTTCAGGATTCTTAGGGTATATTCTCAGCAGTGGAATCACTGGGTTGTAAGGCAGTTCCATTTTAATTTTTTGAGGGAATTCCATACTGATTTCCACAGTGGCTGCACCAGTCTGCATTCCTACCAACAATGTACTAGGGTTCCCTTTTCTCTACATCCTCATCTGCACTTGGTGTTTGTTGATTTATTAGTGATAGCCATTCTGACAGGTGTGAGGTGATATCTCATTTGGTTTTAATTTGCATCTCTCTGATGGCTAGTGATGCTGAGCATTTTTTCATATGTCTATGGACCATCTGTATGTCCTTCTTGGCGAAGTGTCTATTCAGGTCCTTTTCCCATTTTTTAATTGGGTTGTTTGTCTTCCTGGTGTTGAGTTGTATGAGTTCTTTATGTATTTTGGATATTAAATCCTTGTCTGTTGTATCAGAGGCAAATATGTTCTCCCTTATAGTCAGTTCCATTTTCATTTTGAAGATGGTTTCTTTAGCTGTGCAGAAGCTTTTTAATATGATGTAGTCCCACTTATTTTTTTTCTTTATTTCCCGTGCCCTAGGAAATATATGGGCAAAAACATTGCTACATGGGATGTCTGAAATTTTACTGCCTATGTTTTCCACTAAGACTTATATAGTATCACAACTTCCATTAAAGTCATTTATGCACTTTAAGTTTATTCTGGTGTACGGTATAAGTTGGTGGTCTAGTTTCATTTTTTTGCATGTACCAGTCCAGTTGCCCCAACACCAATTATTTATTTATTTATTTATATTGTTGTTCAAGTACACTTGGCTGCACCATTTATTGAAGAGACTGTTTTTACTCCACCGTATGCTCGTGCCTGCTTTGTTGAATATTAATTGACCATAGAGACATTGGTTTATTTTTGGGCTCTCTCACTGATAATTTGTAATAAATTGGGGCTGTGCTGCGAGTGGAACTGAAGGTGGATTCCTGCCCTCACCACCTGCCCTCACCAGCTTGCCCCAACACTGCCCCCTAGAATCTACTTTCCTCCCACCTCCCCCCACCATGCCTGACATTCTAGAAGAGTCTTCTAACACTAGGAACTTATTTTTCTATCTTATGGGAAAAAGTCACCGGAAACCAGGGGAAAGAAACTATAGTTCCTTGGCCCTCACCCCACCCCACCTGTCAGATCTCCATCTTTACCCCGTTCTCATTCCCTTGCCCCTCCTGTTTGTTCTCACAGGCAGTGCCGGCTCAGTGCCCCCAGTGCCAGAACAGGCTTCCATGGGTGGGTCAGGGCCCCACTTACATTTCTTTTTCCCTTATGAAAAGGGAATAGGGTAAAAAAGAGACCTATTTCAAAATGAAATTAGGCTTGAAGTTTTTCTGATTATAAAAATTATGCACTTATAATAAAAAGTTGAAAGAAAACAGAAAACCCATAAGAAAAAAGCAAAAACACCCCCTGAAAAACCTTGTCTGAAATCCTAACCTTTATTGATAACCATGATTAACAATGTGGTGAACGTCCTTCTAGTACATATGAAGTATGTCCTTATTATTGCTCCCTTTCTGCACTGAACTCCCCCCAAAAGACTCTCATTCTTTTCTATATTTTCAAATGGGGATATACTATGTACTATGTTCTTTTTAAAAGTGTTTTTTAAAATTTCAACCCTGTTTTAATCTGCTTTCCTTTGTATTCAACAATGTGTCTGAGATTTTTTTTCATATTGGTAAATATAGAACTGTATCATTATTTTTGTGATGTATAGTATTTCATTGTGTGGTATGCCTGAAGTTATTCCAAAATGTTCTTTATAGATATTTTATTTACTTTCAATTTATATTATTAGTAATAATAGAATAAAAATATGAGGAACAGTATTTGTAGACAACTTTTCCAAATATCTTCATTACATACATTTCTAGAAGCAGTATCATTGAATTCGAAGATACACACATTTAGTATTTTGACTGATGCAGCTAAACTGCTTTTCATTGAATTCTTTATTTTCTTGATAAACTCTAATAATGGGAAAAGTTTTTGATGCCACAATACTATCCTTTTGTGATAGGTTTCAGAGTATACAAAGTTGATTTATTATTTTCCTGTGAAAGCAGAAGTATACTTTTCCTGAAGCTACCTTTCATGAAATATTTTTAAGTCAATTACAGTACGTGCTTGTGGGCAAGTCACCCCTTTGCGGGCTCTATCCTCCATCAGTGCACCTTGGCCTTGGGCGCAGCACACTGCACGGTCTCTCCACGTTTCAGATTGGAGAGTTTCATGATGCCAGGGAAAAAAGCAGCAGAAGAAATCTTACTATTGCCTGCCTTACTTTTTATATTTCTTTTTTTTTTAGTGTTCTAATCAGAGTTTTATTTTAGCAACAGTTTTAGTTAATTTGGGGATGCTTAACAACTATACAAAATTAAGCCTCTCTGTCCTTTCATAAAATTGTTATTGGAAGTTATTTCTTCATTAAAAGTGGAACATAAATGGATTATATCCTTTTGGGGGCTACTATCTACATTCCTCCTTCAGCCCCTAATCCAGGGGTCTTTACCCCCAAAGTGCCTGCCTAACTTCTGATAATGTACATGCACTTCGATATATATATGAATACAAACAAAGATAAATGTGTGTACATAATATGCATACAACATGTGTGTGAGTATGAGTACACACACTCACACACATACAGTTTTGCTTATTGGATCTTACCAGTAGCTTGCATAATGAGAGTGCTGAGGCATTTTTTTAAACCTTGGTTGAATGGCTTGGTTCAAAGGAATCCCACTGCTTATTCCAATTTCACTCAAGCAGCCTCTGCCCTGAACTTATATACTCAGTCTCTCAGCTTCCTTGTCCAGTGGGCATCTCAAATCTGATGGGTCTAAACCAGAGCTCCCTGCGTTTCCCACACTCTCCCATACCTGCTCCTTTCACAGTTTCCCTTGTTTTGGTAAATGGCAACTCCATTCTTCCAACACACACCTTGGTGTCCTCCTTGCTTCCTCTTCTTTCACACTGGCCAACTCTGTCTGTTCTGCCTGCAGAAGTGTCCAGTGCCTGCAGTGCCTGGCCATATCCCACCACCTACACTGCCACCATCAGGGTCCCGGTGCCCATTGACTTTCACCTGGGTGATTATATGAACCTTTAAAGTAGGTGCCTGACTTCACCTTGCTCCCCTTGAGTTCATTCTCCATAAAGCAGTCAGAATTATTTTTTAAGGACAGTTTTATTGAGGTATAATTTATATTCCATAAAATTGACCTGTTTTAAGTACATAATTTAATATTTTTAGTGCATATATAGGAGAGGATAATGTAACCATCAATAATATCCAATTTCAGGACATTTCCATCACTTCCAAATGATCCCCCATGTTCATTTGCAGTCAGTTTCCATTCTTAACTTCTGTCCCAGGCACCCACTAATCTGCTTTGTCTCTATAGATTTACGTATATTGTAGAACTCAGAAGTGAGGGCTCCATGTGCATAACTAGCAGTATCAGTCAAGAATGGGACTCTGGGCTCAGACCCGTGTCTTGGTGAGCTGTATTCTACCTGGGCCAATGTGGCGGTGCTGAGTAGAGGCATGAGAGAGCAGATCAGGGGTTTTAAAAGCCATGTAGCTCCATGTGCAACCTGTTCATATCTCCTTTGCTCTCCAGTCAGCAAGCAATGAGAATTCAACAGGTTGACTCAAGGGCCTGAGGATGAAGGGGGTTACTTAAGTAGACAAGCAGGCCTGTGTGTGGGTATGAGGGAGTGGTGGGGACTATGGTGAATCAGTGAGCTCAGGCCCTGTTCCATGTAGCCCTGGGGGGATGTAGGCTCAAGGGTTTTGCCAGATCTTCTGACTTCAAGACAAGTCCGAAATTTGAATTCTATTTGAAATCTTCTGTTTAAAAAATATTGACAGCAGATTAAAACTTTTGTTAGACATTGCACCAAATACACTGTGCAGGCAAACAGACTGGGCATGAGGCTGTGTGTGCACTCTCTGACAGGGTGGAATCTCTCGGCTGGAATAAAGCCATTTTCAGCCGTGCTGTATCATAATGCAGCCAGTTGCCGGTCTACATGTTTTAAGGTGTCTCCCCCACCCCCTCCAAGACTGCAGTCAAAACTTGTTTTCTCTGTGTATAATTCTCCTTGTTGCTGGGTTCTTAGGCATGGTATTTGAAGTTGGCAGGCAGTTACTTAGAATTTCTACTCAAGTGCTTTTTTGAAACAACTTTTTAATTAAAAAGCTAGATACCCAAGATTTACTGAATACCTGGTTAGCCTGCAGTTTCATTATAAGCCTAGAGAAAAATGCCTGTAACTGTTGGCTGGTTTACATACTTATTTCATTTTAAAGACAGACAGGGACACAAGTCACCAACACTTGCTGAAGTAGAGTACTGGTGGGAGGTATTTCAGGTGAAATATGTCTAGCCCTGAAGACTGCAGGGCCCTGTGGCTACAAATGGGCATGGTGCAGGGACGGCCGTCACCAGCTGGTCAGATGTGGACAAAAGGGGAGTTATTTCAATAGTCATAGGAGCTGAGAAAGGTGGGGTGATATCTAGAGGGAAAAGTCAAATTGTCCTTGTGGATTAAACAAGGCAACTAGACCAACGTAGAGCAAAAGTGATATATAGCCAGAACAAAAGTCCTTTGTTTCTCAGAATGGATGGAAGTAATATTTAAACTTTGTTTCTAGTTGGTACTTTATCTCTTTTAGGACTCTTTACTGGGGTGAGGGTGGGTGGTTTGTTAACCTCTCAAAGAGAGTGTTAACACACCTGCTTTGTCTTCATGTCTAGTTTTCTTTCAACCACAGTCATTGATATATGTTCTGGTGACAGTTACGGCAGAGTGGTGAAAGGTGTGGGCTCAGGATTTGGTCAGACTTCCCTCCAGACCATGGCTCTACCACTTACTAGCTCTCTGGTCCCAGGCAGGTTCCTTCACCTTTTTTTGAGCCTCAGTTTACTCATCTGCAAAATGGGTGTGATATTGCCAACCCTAAGTGTTGATGTGAAGATCAGTTTCAGTAATCCAGGCTCTGGGTGTGGCAGGTGTAAATACCCCATACATGTTGCTGCTGTTATTGGTACTATTATTGCCTCTATTATTAGTGAGAGTGGTGTAGAGGTCAGCAGGTCTAAGTTCGTATGTCAGAGGTGAAGAAAATGACCCCCACAGCTCACAGGTTCCTCACCATGGTCTCATAGCTGTTCCTGGCAGAACCAGCGGTTCAGCTTCCAGAGCTCTTTTTGCAAATTTCTCTTCCTGGTAGCTGGAGTTTGCAATCATTCTTGTCCCTCTGCCAGATGCATGTATTGAGATGGAGTTCCCTTCAGGGTTTAAAAGGAAGGAAATAATTTATAATCTCCATGGGGCCCGGGACCATGTCTGCTTTGGTCTCTTCCATATCCCTAGTGCTACCATGTCTGGCATTTAGTTGGTGCTCAATAAATATTTAATAAACAGACATATGTGCATTACATTAAACAGGACTCAGGAAGGAGATGACTGCAAACACATTACAAGTGGGAAACCTGCCACCCATGAGCCTTGACTTCTCCCTTGGAAATAATTTCTGGCCACATTTTCTCATGTCTTTCCTGTGCTGGTAGAGGGAGTCAAACAAGGAATCCAGCAGTTTACATGAGGGGCTGTTGCATTTATCCCTCACATTCCCTCTTTCCATTCTCTTCCATTCTTCTCCTCACTCCTTTTTTCTCTTCTTTCTCTCTCAATTCTTTTTCTCTACTCTTGACTTTTATCTGTTCTTCTCTTTAACCAGAATACACTGGGTTATGCTGCAGTAATTAACAGTCTCTAAAGTTTAATGGCTTAATGTAGTAAAGTTTATCTCTCACTTAAGCAAAATTGTCTGGAGGTCTGGGTGACAATCCGGGACAAATGTTTTCCATGCGTCGCCTCAGCATGCTGGGCCTCTCTGATCTCCCACTCCCTGTAGCTGCCACTCCCCCTTAGGCTGAGGATGGAGCCCTCGAGGGGCTCATGTTTGTATTCAATACTCCACCCCATGTCACTTCTACCTAGTCTGTTGTGGACTAGTCATGTGGACCTGTCATGTGGACCCTCTTGAGGACTAGGAAGGGTCATTCCTCCATAGACCTGGAAAGTCCCAGAAAGCAAGGAGAACAGGATGTACGTGGGCCTTAGAAGGCTCTACCACAGTTCTTTTTCATAACTCAGCCCTTTTCCCAATCTGTTCTTCCTTCTCTTTCATATATGTTCTCTTCTTTCCTCTTCTCTCCCTCCCATCCTTCACCTCCTCCCTGCTTCCTCTGTCTTCCTCTGCCACCTCACTCCAGCTGCTGTGCCATGTCCTCCCACTCCACACAGGCAGGTGCTGATCAACAGTGATGCCACAACTCTCTGGTCTGCTTGACAGTGAGCTTCTTGCCTGGATGCAGATAAAGGCAACAGAATTTTTCTCCTTCTGGGTTCACTGAGGACTTATGACAAAATCCTCCTGTTGTCCCAAGCATCTGTTTCAGAGACTGAAAGGACTTACAAATACCATGGAAGACACCAGGAAGCCCAGACATTCCTTGCTCCCTTCAGAAGTCAGCCCTTTTGAGGACCCCACTGATCCCAGCACATGGCTCAGGGTAGCTGGTTGTGCATTTGGAAGAATGTGTATTTGATTCTGTGCTCAGGGCTTAGGCACTGACCATATACAGTTCACTCTTCATAAGGAGTGACCAGTTTTACTCCCTAATAGTATCAAGGACTCCAGGTTACTGTTCTAGATCACCACAAAAGCCTCCCAGTCTGTGAGTTGAGATGGAGACTGATTTTTTCATCTCTTTTGCAAAGAGATGAAGAGAGCTTATGTGGGAGACAGGTGGGAAGAACATGGGTCTCAGTTTCCTCTCATGCAAAAGGGGAACTCGGAAGCAGTTTCTAGAGCTACATTTCTCTGTGTTTGGCATGTCTTGCGTGCCCTGGAGGATATTACGTGTGGCCAGGAATAGGATGTCATATTGAAGGACTCAAAAGGGCCCACGGTCTCACTGTTCACAGAAAAGAAGGAAGAGAACCAGGGTGAGGAGTTAATTTGGGTGTATGGAAAAATGAGGTGTGAACAGGCAGCGCTAGGTGGAGGGTTTGATGACCTTACCCGTATTCATTGCTTATTTTCCTCCAAAAGTGACTCAAAGTATCTATTCAATTTCATTCTTTGCAGTCTCTTTCTCCCTCTGTCCCCCACCCCTTGTAAAAATTTCAGTGTCAAAAAATGCTGAGGCTGGAAATAGTAGGGAATTTAGGACGAGCTTGTTGAGATATTTAGTAAAGACACGTCAGCTGTTGGTGATTTCCCCCAAAGTTGAAGGTTACAATTTTTCTACTCTTCCTAAGAAATAATGGTCTCTTGGAATGTGTGAGTAAATTAGTCATACAGTGTCCTGAGAATTGGTCTCTGTAATACATCCCGTCTCTGAAAAAGAGCTGCGGTTGTATATAATGGATTTTAGAAGTCTCCAAAGCTGGTTCAACTAACATATTTGTTAGTCTAATAAATGATATTGCTCTTGTCAAGATTTTTCCATATAGCACAATTTAATAGAGGAATCAATAGTTCCTCAGACATGACAAAAGGGCCTGGGTGTGCTTTGATGGAAGACACAAAGTCTCTTGTTGTTTTAATAAAGCCCATGTGGAAAAAATCTAGTTTTTTTTTCCCTCTTTCAAGTGTATTTTTATGAAGCTAAAATATACATACTACTTTCTCTAGGAAAATATTTGTTTATCAATATTTTCTCCCACAGTGTCTTCTTACTCTGTTATTACACATGAATATGCATTTTGTTTTCATCTTACTCCTTCCTCTTGTTTGATGGGCTGTCACTAGTACACATTTCTTCAGGGGAAAAAACTCAAGTCGGATGATATTTTGATCCATTGGGTTTATGGAATATTTCTTTAGAAATCTTTTAAGAAATATTTTGGGCAAACATTGGCATCAACCTACATTTCTTCTCATCATAATTTTTGAAAGTCCTGAAAGTATTGTCGTCCAGTGAGAGGCCATCTCCTCCAGCAGCTCCTGTGCTAACAGAATGCAAGGGGCCTTGAGGGGGTGCGGACAATCTCTGAGCCCCGCTGCCTGCCGTACTGACGCCCTTGCTGACTTTAGTTAATGGGTTAAATAAATCTCTTTTGGAGTTGAAGCTTCTTGGAAGGAAACTGCATTGGTGTTGAGAATATTAGAACATCTGTGTGTCTTTTCCTCAGCCAAAACATTTAGTTTTTGCTGTGGAATGTGTCTTTGGGAGGGTGTCTGATTTTCACGGCTATGGGCTCTACCTACTGGTGGAAAGAACTTGCTGATGTTTCCCCTCAGCCGTTATCCCCAGATAACACCATCTTCAAATGTGAACCCAAGCACAGGTCACAAAATGACTGTTGGGGAAGCTTCTGTCCAGCTGATGGGAGGGTGCTCTTTGAAAAGTTTATGAGAACAGCTGAGACTATTGGTCCTGGCTATCTCTTGGAACATATAGTCTGAGAACATTTCCAGAGAGGAGACAAATGAGTATGCTGATGTATCAGGGGAGCTGAAATCGACTATAGAGATTAGTCGTGTTGAGAGCAGTGGTTCTCAACTTCACTGCACCTTAGAATTACCTGGTAGGCTTCTAAAAAATACCAGGATGTGTCCTTATCTCTATAGATTCCTGGTTCAGTTGTCTGAGGTGGGGCCTGGGTGATAGTATCTCTCTTTTTCTCATTTTCAGATGATCTAGTGGTCAGCCATGGCTGCGAACTGTGGGTCCATAGCAGTAGCAGCATCACGTTGGAATTCGTTAGAAATGCACTTAGGAGTGGGACCCAAGAATCTGTATATTTTCGGCTCTCTACAAGATGCTGGCAACCTTACCCATGGTTTTCAAGTGTTTGTACTTGAAAAGTGCTAACTAAGAGTCACCAGGATGGCTTGTTGCGACAGAGATGCTGCACTACACTGCCAGAGTTTCTGATTCAGTAGGCCTGGGACGTGGCCCGAGAATGTGCATTCTCATTGAGCTCTTGGGTGATGCTGATATTGCTGGTCTGTGGTCCACACTGGGAGCAGCCTAGATCAGGTTTGGGGATTTGGACCGTTTCTGATTTTGTTGCACAGATGGCTGTTTTTAAGACATTAGGATCTCGGCTTAATATAGATGGTCTCACAGAACTAATTGCTTTGGCTATGATATCCCCAGCTCCATTTTCCCAGCAAGGCTGCAAAGCATGGGATAAAACTCAAAAAGCCAAACTTTGTCTCAGATGATAGCTCCTGCTTTGGCTATTTTGACTAAGACACTTTGCCAGTTTTATCAAGGTAAAATGAATTAACTTGAAAGATATTTCCCTCTTCTCCATATTGATTGGTTGTTTCAATGTATTAGGCAAATTGATGGAAGGTTTTGATTGTCAGACACTTTAAAATAGAATCTGCTTTTGCCTCAGTGATAGAAGTGGAATAAAAGCTAATATGTTTAGGTAAACAGAGGTCACATTTTTTCTATGTTACTGATGGACAGGATGACATTTAAGAGCGTTTTTCTGTATACACATGTAATTAGAATCGAGATGAAGTTAGGGTGAGGAGTTCTCTCTAGATGATTCTGACAAAACCCTCTGGTGAGAACCATTGTTTGGGAGCAGGTGTCACAGACTCAAAAGCTCCAAGGACTGGGTGGGACGAGGCCAGGTGGTGGTGGCAGCGGGTCCTCTGCCTGTCTGCAGAGGGCAGCCCTTCTCCTACTCTGGCCGATTTTGGCCACGTGGGAATACTGCACAGCATGGCCAGAGCTTCTGGTTTGAAACAAAAGCCAGGGATATGGCTTTTCCTCTGAGAAATGTCCTGATCTTTGAATATGAGCAGCAATTTTTTTGGAAATGTGAAAACACTTGTGCTAACCAAATTCAATGCAGTTGTGGGACAACAGTTTGTGACCTTAGGGCACCCTCCCTAAGTCTAACATTCCACTGAGAGTCCTTTAAAATGACTTCTATTCAAAGTAACCTAAGAAATATAACCAATTTTCTAGGTTTGCTTTTTAGCATTGCGATTCCATGAAATATAAGGGAAATAGGAAAAATGTTATTGCACAGTTTTAAAAAAGGATAATTTGAATATCTCAGGCTCCAGTTTATGTGCTTCCAGATTTTAATGTAATAATCATCCTTTTTATAACATGTTTCTTTGGAAATGAAATTTGGATGCGTTTCAATTTTTAATGCATGGAATTAGTAAGATGGGGGTTGGAAAAGTTTCAGACTCCATAGGAAAGTAGCCACAAAAGAACATTCAAAGCAATAACTAAAAATCTCAGTGGTATATGCTTCAATTATTGGATCTTGGGTATTCAGGGCTGACTACATTTTCCTGCATATTGAATTATTGTAGCATTAAGTTCCTGTAACATTTAGGAAATAGATGGCTGAGAAGTGACTGAAAAGAGAAATTTAAAAAGCAGGCATCACATTTCTTTTTATTATGTGTATCTGTCCTCTCAAGGACAGAAGAGGCGCTTTCATCTGTTTAAATCTTGGACTGGCATCTCCAGCCCTGAGGTGCTGAGGGTTTGTGGGTCTCCCTGGCACATCTGACTTTGTGTTTAACCCCTCAGACCTTCCATCTCATTAGGGAAATCTGCTATTATGTATGCTCATTCCTATCTTGTGTTTCAGGTTTTCTCTGCTCTCTGCTGACTTTGTTGATTGCTTTGTATTTGTATGTTGAAGCTGCTGACAGCATGGAGAGGCACTGACGGAGCATAATGGTGGCTCTGTGGTAACCTCATTTTGTTACCTTTATATGTTGAATTTCAGGTTTTGTGGTCTCTGAAGATATAATTTGGTATGTGTTGGCTGGTTGACAGAGGGAAGGTTTCCAGGAATAAAATCCAAGGTTGTTGCTATTACTCCTGGAACATAAATACAGAGTAATGGTTTGTAGGATTTCCCTATGGTCCACACAGTGTATAGGAAATAGGATTCATCTAAGATATTGACAGCTGGCTGATAAGGAGATGGTGTTTTTTTCACTCATTTCTCCTTGTGTGTTTTCTATCTTGGAGCATCTATGGAGAAGATGAAATTTGTATGTTCTTGGCTCTCTAGCCAGACGCCATCTAACCTCTCCTTAACCGTGAATAAAACCTCTACTTTCTGCAGATATACTGGAGATCTGAAATCGGGTAGGGTGCAAGCATGTTGCAGTTTAAAGAACAAGCATGTAAATTTTTGCCTGATGTAATTTTTGTACTTTGGAAAGTAACCAAGAAAGGTATAGGAACAGGCAGATCTTTAAGTGAGTGATTTTAGAAAGGAGAAAAACATTATGGAAATTGAAAAGAAATATTTTGGATTCTGACTCAAGTCCTGGTATGAGTTTGGAATGTTCTAATATATTCATATGAGCCAGAAATAGTTTTTTAAGGAGAAAGACATAGGCTCTTCAAAGCAGGCCTTGGCCTCTTGATTTTGGTGCCGTAGGGAGATTCCATTCTGATGGCTCTTATGGGGGGCTGCACAGGGACGTTGATGAATATTCTAAGCCTGGTCCATGCAGTGTTGCACGGTGTCCCAGAGTTAATTTCCTATCATTTCCAGCTACACCATTGTCCATCTTTTCCCAACCCCATGACTTTAGTCAGTTCTTAACTCTCTGGTCATCAATTGTGTTATTGATAAAGCTGAAGGTGACAGTATTTGTCCTGCTGCCTCATGGAGTTTTGATAGTCAATTGAGACAAGGTATCTAAAAGTACTCTACAAATTGCTAAGTGATATAGCATTAAAGTGATACAAAAATATTTGTTTTTGTTTTTGAGGGTATGTAGTTGAATTCACTCAATTTAAATGTATGTTTAATGTCACTAACTGTACTTGATGGAGTTAGCTGAATACATGTTGTTCTCCTGGTAGAATGGAAACCCAAACAGGTCTGTTCTGAAAGGGAAAGACGACAGCAGGATAGGTCTGCGTCCTGGACTGTTGTCTAGAGAGGGTGGGTCTGGGTGGAGCGCCAATGATGAGATGCTCAGAGGGCAGCAAGAGAGCACTGGGAAAAGGGAGGGGGAACAAAAGGCAAGATGTCTTTAAAGGTGTGTGTCTAGTGAATGTATAGGTGCTCAACCAATAATTGTTAAATAAATGAATTAATTGTGGTTGTCTGCAGAAAGTTTATCCAACTTACATCCTCATCAATGAATAAAAGAATGTTTTCTAGTACTCTTACAAGCATTAAATACTTAAAAAAATTTGGTGATCTGATATATTATTTGGTGAAACAACATATTATTTCATTTTTGTTTTTAATGTGCATTTAAAGGAGCTAGCGCCAATCTCTTCGTTTTACAGAATAGGACAGGTGCATAGGCTGTGCTTGTCCTTGTTTTGATTTCAGCCACTTTGATCCATGTTACCTTGATGTCCATGACTTTCTGTGACAGTCACTTGCCCTAAGTGGCTTTGTTAGATCTGGACTGCTCCTTAAAAGCAGTGGTCACTTGGACTTGGTCTGGTTTAGTGCTGACTTCCCCCTGAGCCAGCTTCCAATCTTGACCTGCTGGGCACCAGGAGGTTGCTCACATCTCCCTTAAGTAAGGCCTGTGCTGAGAACAGATGGTATCCCCACATCGCTGTGCATTCTCAGGACCCTCTTCCACTCTCCTTTCCTTCTCTGCACCTATCCAACTTCCGCCTCCTACTGCTGCTAGCTCAAGTCCCAGTGCCTTCTGGGAATGATTTCTTTTCCCATTGGATACATGATATGATTGACCAAACCACTCAGTTAACAAGACTAAGTTTCAACTAAATGACATAGACAATCATCAGCATCTTTTGTAATAAAGGGTAGGTACATAATAATAGCAATATGGTAGGCACATAACAATGATAATGGTAGATAGAGTCAGTGGAAATTTCATGAGGATAGCTTCATTACTGAAATGGAGAAGAAAGTAGCACCTTGTTGGTATAAGAGCTCTGAGTTCCAGTCTTCCAGTCAGGAACTCACCACCAATCCTATGGCAAACAGTTTAATTTTACACATCTTGATTTTCTCATCGGTGAGACCAAGCCTGTGTATGGTCACCTTGGAGAGTTTGGGTTGTCTGGAATACATACCTTAAGGTCCTGACAAGTGGCTAAATTATACTGATTTAAAGGAAATCAAAAAGAAGATAAAAATTACACCACCCAAAGAGAGTCCATTACTCAAGTCACTTGGTTCTGAGGAATTAGAAGCCATGATCTATGACGTGAGCATAACTCCAGGAACAGTTTTTGTCTAACGACTTCAAATATATTTACAACAGCCTTTTCCCCATTTCAATCCTCTGCTTTTTACTCTATAAACTTCCTTCTTTGTGTCTAAAGAAATTCTGCCTAAATTCCTTGAGGGTCTGACCCTTTCTGAGCCTTAGTTTATGTTCTTTTGTTCTTGTACTTGACATTATCTCAAATAGTCTTGTAAAATCTTGCTTCTGTTCCCTTCAGAATTTTATATTCCTCAATGAGGCATTTTCTCTCATCCTTTAGAAAAATAGCTGCATTACTTTGGTAACTTTTTTCTTTTATTAATATAGATAAAAATTTCAAGTTCCTTAAATGATGCAGATTGCCTTTTGTGGCATTATTGCTGTGTAGAGAGTAACCTAACACAAAGTTATGTGGCCTAAGTTACCATTTGGCAAATCTGTATTAAACCCAGTAATAGCTGTTGAAATGTTTCGGAGAGGATTGCCTAGAATGAAGCTGATAATCTGGTCTCAGGGAGACTCAGGGAGCCTGAGGTGGTCAGTGGACTGCTCAGCACAGGATTGTTGCTCTCTGATCAATTCGTGGGTGAAAGCACTGTGTCAATATCACTTTCTTTCTTTTGTTCATTATTCAATAAATGGTTACTCTCACAGGTGCAAATGGGTATAGTTTGTTCTCAGGAGAAGATAAAATGCTCAGAAACTTTAAGAACAGCAGTTATTCACTTAAGAAATGTTTTTGGAGGGTCTATGGTGTGCCAGGCCCTGTGCCAACAGCTGTGGATGTGAAAATACCAAGACACAGTTCTTCCCTCAGAAGTTCCTTGTCTGGTGGGGGTGATGGGCAAACCGATAGTAATAATGCAGTGTGACGAATGCTCGGACAGAGGTCAGCACCGAGAGAGGCATCTCACCTCTTTTGGGGGTGGGGCAGGAGTCAGGGAGGAAGATGTCCTGGAAGAACTGATGTTTCAACCAGGGCAGGCAACGGTGTGGAAAGGTGGAACGTGATATGAGAGGGAAGGTATCATAGGAATGTATTAGTTTTCTATTACTGCTGTAACAAATGATCACAAATTAAATTTCAAGTTCCTTAAATGATACATATTATTAAGTGGCTTAAAAAAACACAAATTCTGGAGGCCTGAAGTCTCCTCAGAATAAAATCAAGGTGTTGGCAGAGCCATGTTTCTTCTGGAAGCTTTAGGGACTATTCCATTTCCAGCTTCTAGAAGCCCCTTGAGTTTCTTGGCTCATGGGCCATCCTACATTTTCAAAGTCAGTAATTGTAACCCACACCCCCACCCCACTTTGCCTCTGTTATCCCAGTTCTAATTCCAACTTCCCTTGCCTCCTGCACCACTTATGCATGGACCCTTGTGATTACAGTAAGCCCTCCTGGATGATCACGGACAATCTTCCCATCTCAAAATCCTGAATTTAATCTCATCTGCAAAGTCTTTTTTTTTTTTTTTGTCATGTAGAGAACATATTTATGAGTTCTAGGGATTAAGATACAGACATCTTGGGGGGGGTAGCACTATTCTGTCTGCCATAATAAGCAAAGGACATTTTTTGAGGGGAAGAAAAGGGACCCCAATCTGAAGTTATTTGATTATACTTTGAGGAGTTCAGTACATAGTAGTTATAAAGGTAGCAGAACAACTAAAGTCTAAACCATTTACCTTCTTATACATTAATCTCAACCTCACGTTACTCCTGTGAAACCTCATTAATGGCCCTATTCAAGCGAAGAACAGAGGTGCCATTGGACAATTGTTCAAGAAAAATACAAATTCAGACAGGGTTACTTCCTATAATAAAGCTACATGAAATTTTACCTTAGTAAATAGTGTTGATTCAGAGATTGTTAAGTCTTGAGTAATCATGGGAAAGCCTGTTGCTGGACTCAGTTTACCTTGCTTAAGGACTGCCCTATCTCAGTTTGCTTCTCTTCCTGTTATTCTCTTCACGTTTGCAGTTTAGAGTAATAACCTGCAGGTGTGCCTCTTTATCACCTTCCCTGTCACTGAACCCAAATCGGGGAGCCTTGTGCCACCCCTGAATCAGCAAAGGCCTCCCCAGCCAGTGTCAGCTGTGTCTGACCCAGCTGCTCTGTCAGCTTTGGCAGCGGCAACTAACAGGGCATTTCAGGTCCCACTGATCGCTCTGCAGTGCTGGAGGCTGGAGGAGAAGGGATAGTGGACGCTTGCTCTGATGGAATGGGATACGGATAAAGGATGTCGCAGGGCTGCTATGCTGTCTGCTGCTGGTGGCTGAATATGGAAGTTTAGCTGCTGCAGTGGGTGGAAGGTTGTAACTTTCTTATTTTTAGAATTAAACTTAGTTGATGATGAGACTTTGATAGAAAAATAACTCACAAACTGACTTCAAAACTTCTAATACATTTGCCTTCTAAGTATCTTAACATTTATTATAAAATATTTAAATTTGTATCCCATTTACAAACCAAGTAAAAAAGAAACTCCAAAACAAAAGAAATTTTAGACATCATGCATTCTTAATAGTCTTTCAAGATGGGTTAAATAGTGCTCAGCAGCCCATGTGCTTACCAGTGCCCCACGCTGTGAGCGATGCTGGGGGGCTTCAAAGGTCTGCATAAGTATGGAGTCACTGCTTCTCTCTGTAAAATTCGTGCATTGCCCTTGTTCTTTCTTGTTAGTATTCCAGATTTGTTCCTACATTGGCCTGCCTTTGGATCCGGAGCCCTTTCTCTACTACACTCTGTTTAGGACCCTGAGGTTGCTGTGGCGAGCAGAAAAGCATGAACGCTGACGCCTTGGGCCTGGGGCTGAATCGGGCCTGCACCACTTGCTCCTTGTGCAGACACAAGCAAGTCACATGGTTGCCATTTGCTGAGCACATCTGTGTGCTGACTCCAGGCCCACCTCACATCAGGCAGTCATCACAACCACCCTGTCCTCTTACAGATGGACAAATGGAAAGTAGACACACACTTAGCCCTCAGGGCTTTTGGGTGATGGGGCTGGCTCTGAATCCAGGGATTTCTGATGGTTTCATGTGGGGGAGGGGTGCAGCAGGGGGAGGTTTTCTTCAGGTTGAGGCCTCAGCAGCACACAGTTGGGGTGGCTATGGGCCTCCAACTCTCCCTTTGGGAAAAGTTCTCTTGTCATCTGTTTGATCATTAAGAATTTATTAGGAAAAAAGTTGAAGGCTAAAAGGCACTGAAAAACAATTACATTTTTATTTCATTATGCTTTTTTAAGTTATTTAAGCACATAGAGACTCTTTGTCTGCTTTAGACTCAGGGTAATAATAGTACAGTCCCTATAGAATTATAGGAAAGAATAAAGGAAGTAAAACAGTGAACCATCTGGTATAGGATGGGACCTCCCACACCCATTAGCTCTCTTCCCCCCTCATCATGGAGGGGCTGGGCACCGAAGGTGTGGCTCCACTGTGCCTGGAGCAGAGCTGGACCTTTTACTTAGATGTTTTTATGTTATTTACAATAATGGATACTTAACTCAACCAACGTTTGTTTGAAACCAACTGTGTGCCTAGAAACGTGCTAGGCCTGTGTGCAGGGCGGCTGGTGGGGAGGTGCAGTGGGCAGCGGTCTGACACGCGGTGTGAGCGTTGCCTGCCTCGCCCTGTACCACTCTGAGGGGGGCTTTATGTCTGAAAAGCCTCCGCTGGGGGTATTTTCTTGTGAATAAATATTAACTGCTGTTTATTATCTCTATTTGTTCAAATGTCTTATTTTTAAAAATGCACATTATTATATTATTTTAAAAATTTATTATTATTTTTCATTAAATTTAATGGGGTAACATGGGTCAATAAGACTATTCAGGTTTCAAGTGTAGAGCTCTATGACACATGATCTATGTATTGAACTGTGTGGTCTTGTCTTTGGCTCTCTTTGCAAACTTTCTCGCTAAAATTCAAAGCCATAAAGAGAAGCAAACTCTCAGTTTTTGCGAGTTTGTTCCCTAAGAGGGGTGACTATAGAGAATCCCAGGGCAGGTTTGGATAAAGGCCTGAGGTGAAGGAAAGGGATCAGTGGGAAGGTAGAGCAGCTCTCAGGTCAAAGTTTATTTACTCCCCGAGTCGGCCAGAGTGAGCCTGTGCCATGGTCAAGGGGCTAAAATGGCACTCACGTTATGTCGTGTGGGTCTTGGGCTTCTAGCCCTGGCCTTGGAATGCCTGTTGGAGTCTGTCCGGTGATGCAGGTGGGCTTTCATCTAGGAAAGAGGAAAAGTCAGGCCAATGAACTGGGAGGAAATCAGCTGATCAGACAACCCAAGATGGGGGGAAGTGGGTGAAACAGTTTACGAAGCAGTGAGTCAGGGACCCAGAGTAATACACTGTAACTTCCACAGACATTCAGTTTGGGGGGATAGGGTGAAAATACCAATTTCAAACAGCAGCCTTCAAATCCAGGAAAAAGCTGAGGCAGTTGAAGAAGACCTTGAAAGTTTTCCTAAGTTTGGTAATAGTGAGGGGTTATCCTAGCTCTAGGGCTACCAAAAATAAGTTGTTGCACAAGCCAAAAAGGCCAGGTAAGAAAATAAAGGTAAGAGATTGTTCAGAGCAAGACATCTCTTGAGTGATGTCCTGAGTGAAGAGAGTCCAGCCAATCCCAAGAGGCTGGTCTGGTCAAGAAAAGATACTAAGAAACTTTTCAAGGGACTAGAAATGAGATGAACAATTACAATCACAAAGGTTGATAAGTGCCAGGTACTCATCTAAACCCTTTGCATCAATGAGCTCACTCAATTCTTGTCACATCCTTATGAAACAGACACTATTATTATCCTCATTTTACAGAAGAGTTCAGGTAAGTCAGGTAAAGGTTCTTGCCTAAGGTTTGTGGTGAGGTCAGAGTTCAAATTGAGAGCCTGATCTCAGAACCAATGTTCTCACATGTTTACTTTTTCTCTACAAAGTACATCAGTGTTTAGGAAAAATCCTATGAGAAGCTAAGGCTGGAACAGTGGATTTTAGCTGGGGTCAGACTTGAATTGGTGAGCAAAAGTTAGTGTCTGTTAGTATAGGTTATTTTTCCTAAGGAGTAGAAAGAAGAATAGTATTGGCTCCTTTCCAGAGAAATGAATGACCCTAAATAGGTAAGAATCCCAGAGGGTTAGAGGCAATTCCTGCACACCAGTCTCCTAAGCACAGCAGGGATTCTGGGAAGCCGGTGGGGCTACAGAGCTGAGACTGATTGTGTTCTCAGGGCTGACTGTCCGGTACCTCCGGCTGGATCTCCCAGAAAGTGGGTTTCCAGGAGCTCAGCTGTCTGTCCTCATGGGAACTTTGGCTGAGAGGGATCATCCCTTGGTAAACATTTTATTTGCCAGGCTTGGCTCGGTGTGTACTTACTTAATAGAAGATGAGTCCTGTTAAAACAGAAAAATGTCACTGCCCTGGAAGATTTTTCTTTAAGTGCCATTAACCATGAGTTCTACTGAGGGAAAAGAAGACAAAATCCTTATATTCTGGGTAAACAGCTTTACAATTTTCTGGTAACATTGATTATAGCTTATCTAACTTCATAACAGATCTATCTTATCCATAAGTTACAATGTAGCATAAAAATCAGAAGAGATGGTGGGGGGTTGGGAACAGGGCATTGCTCTTATCTTCAGATAAGGTTTTCTGTTATTTTAAGTCCCCTTTCCCAGACAACTTAGCCTAAGCAGAGGTTCTCTCTGAGAAGACCAAGAAATATATGTTTTTTCCCTACCATCTATACCTCACAATGAAGAAGAATTATGAATCAGGAACAATTGATGTGACAGAGTCACCTGTTTGATGTCTGAAAAACCGTATCATTTTGCTTTCACAGATAGTAGCATGACTATCAACACTCTTAATATGAGATTTCAGTGAGAGAGAGAAACAGGAAATCGTCCTTCCCAACAGGTACGCTCTACAGTCAGAGTCAGATATTGTGGTGTATGTCTTCCTGTCCCTCAGCTCTTTCACTCCAGTTTTAAGTCCTCCCTCTGTCTTAAGTCACAACCTCCTGAGCCTTAGTTTCGTATCTGTCATATAGTTACTAATTTTTTGTGCTTTATTTATTGATTATATATTTGTTTGTACTTCTTTGTGGTTCTGGCAATTTTGGCCTCCTATTTTGAGGCCATGAGTTTGTTTGAGTTTAGAGTTATATCTTCCTGGTGAACTAAACTTATCCTTTTGTAGTGCATTCTTTATCTCTAGCAATTCTATTTGCCTTAAAGCCTATTATGTCTGATATGAATTAATTAGAGCTACCTAAGCCTGCAGTTGTTGGTTGGTCTAGTATTTGCTTTGTATATCTTTTCCCTTCTTTTACTTTTAACCTTTCATAGCCTTATGTTTTAGCACACTTCTTGTAGTTAGTAAGTGGCTCTTTCTTAAAAAATTTAGTCTTGTTGAAATCTAATCAACATCTTTACTCTTGTCAGGTAGCTCAGTTGGTTACAGCATCATTGTGATATTGCCAAGGTTGTGGGATTAATCCTTGGTTGGTGTACATATAAGAATCAACCAATGAATGCATAAATAAGTGGAACAACAAATTGATGTTTCTCTCCCTCCTTTCCTTTCTCTCTGAAATCAATCAATAAAAAAATTTTTAAAATCATCTTTACTCTTGACCTAAACAATACCAGAACCTTTGAATATTTTAACTCCCATCATCCATTTTGACTTACAGGCTATTATCATATATTTTATTTCAACATTTTTTGTTTTGGGCATTGCAGTAGGTGCTGTGTGCACTGCCTCAGTTTCCCTTTCAGGACCAAGACACAACTTCTGTCAGATGCTGGAAATGTTGGTAGCTGATGCTTCTCAACTGAATCCCTCACTGAGAAATATCCTCAGCAGAAGAGAATGACTTTGCCCAGAGCCTTGCCCTCCCTTGTGGCAGTTCAGAGCTAAGTCTGGTCAGTGTGTGTATGTGCGTATGTTGGGGATAAAGGCCCCTTTCCTTAAAGGCGGAATAACTGTGATGGTTATCCCTGCTTCAGAGCTCTCTGTGGAATCAGATGAAGTTTCGTTGTGATTATATCACAATTCAACTTCTTTCTCTCACATTTCTACTTCATTTACTCGCCAACATGTTCTCGCCTGCTAGAGAATTCTTCCTGAAATCTCCTGCATATGAGCTCAGACTCATTGTTGGTCATTGCCCAGGGAATTCCACTTAAGTGTCTGTGGCCAGTATTCATTTAGACTTACATATTTTCCGTTTTATTTGCTAATAATTTCTTCCTGCATCTGGGATCAATTTTCTTCTGCTGAATTATATTCCTTAAAATTCCTTTAGACAGAATCTGTTGAGTGAAAGTCTTCATTTTGCTTTGTTCTGAAAGATAATTTTAACGGGTATGAAATTCCACATTGATAATTATTTTCTTGAAGTTCATTGAAGATATTATTCCACTATTTTCTGATTTCCATGGTTGCTATTGCAAATTTAGCTGTCAAATGAACAGTCACTTATTTGAAGCTAATTTGTTTTCTCTTTTTAGTCTGTTTTTCAAATTTTTTTTGTCTTTCATGTTCTGTAGTTTCCCATTTCTACCATAGTGTGTCTAAGGGAAGATGTGTTCCTGTTTAACTTACTGGGGGTTCATGAGCTTTTATTTCCAGACTGCTGAAGGTAGAAGTCTTCTAAGCCTCAGTTTTCACTTCTGTAAAAAGGTAATGATGATAATTTCTGTTTCACTGGGATTGCTGAAAGGATTATATGCAATAAGTCATGCGTATTTTTATGAGGCAGAATTTCACCAGTTGTGCCTCACTGAATTAGACATCTTTCCGATTTAGGCTCCCTCTGAAAGTTCCACGATCAAACAGATTTGGGGAGTGCTGGTTACTGCAGACTCCACAGGAGGCTTGCAAAGCCCATCAGCATCAGGAAAGCCCTGAGGAGTCCTGCAGTGTTTTCCCCACTTTGTATCCTTAGAACAGTCTTTGTCACAAACACCTTTTAACAGCTCATAGACTGTGCAATAATACCATTTGGGGAAATACTGATGTGTAATTATTGAATGAAATATTTCATTCAGTAAGATATGCATTTTCTCTCACAAGCAGTCTAGGGTTTTATATTAAGCACCCCCCCCACCCCCACAACAACGACAACAACCAAACCAAACCAAACCAAAACAAAACCCCACAAGAAAATGATAGATCATGAGGAAACTGTAGCTCATGATGTCGTGTTCACACTGCCTGAACCCAAACCTGCTCCTGTGGTGACACCACCCCCAGCCCCATCCCATTCCCCTTGTTGTGAGGCCACAGGAGAGAAGTGCATACTGAGAATAGGGGTCCTTGTATGTTGAATCCAGGTCACACATGCAGTTGTCCTTCTGAGTGGAGGACACAGTGCCTCTTTCTCCCTCAGAGGAGCATTGTTTGGAATGAAGGACTAGTTTTTAACATGTTTTCTAGTTTAAGAAGGTTATAGTTGTTGATTCTGAAGGAATAGACTTGATGTTAATGTGTGTTTGATTTTGGAGGCCTTAACTCAGCAGAGAGCATTTCTCCAGAGAGGGCTCGGTGGAACAGAGCATCCATAACATATTACGATTTACCTTGCAATTGAGACCCAAATGGTCATATTTCAAAAAGTCACCATGCAGCCTACATCTATTGTCTATTTTTTGAGAAAAATAAGAATTCATCTTTTAAGGGGACATGCAAAAGATTTGTCTTAAGTGTTTGGAGGAATAAGGATACAGGACAATTTCCTTACCAGAGGAATAAAAATGTATATATCTACAGATTTGTAAGGTTGGTTTAGGTTTGTTAATTTCTTTTCCCAAGAGGTTTCAAGAGCATTATCTCCATTTCCTTGACCAGTGCCATGAAGAATATTTTTACAGTGTTGTTTCCAATGCAGTCTAAGAGCAAATAACTTCTTGAATCAAACCTGGTCTTACTGAAAACTAAGACAAAGGCTCTTTCTTGTTTATCCTGACTCTTGGGAAGACATCTCTGGGGGCGAGTATGTTCACAAACACTCTGGGGAACTGATAGAAGTGTGTGCCGGGGCATGTGCTTCTCCGTGGATTTAGAGCTGGGTCTCTCAGTTGGTAGTTGTGTACTACCTGCCTCAGAAGGACCTAAGATCCTGTGTAGAAATGCATGGTTCTAGGCCCCTCACCAGACCTACATGCACTACCAGCATTATTCATTTCTCCATGTGATTATTATGCACATTAAAGATTGAGTTTGCTGTATGGGTAGCCTCAGGTGTGATCACTAGAAATGGTTATTTGTGGCTCAGGTATCTTTGCCTGATTTTTAATGTAAGAAAACAAAATTCCTTCCCATGAAAGCTTCAATGACTTCTAAGTGTCCGTTCATTCTTTAGTTCTCAAATACAGGGTCTGATGGACGCACTTCCTTCTATGGCCTTTGAAGCCTGCCTGGCCACTTTGTTGATATGGACTAGTAGAAAACAAATTATTAGAAATTTTACATTTCTATATTGGTGTCTCTATAGTTTTCACAGTACTTTCAAAACTAAAGCCACAAACACATTATTCATTGGAACCTCCCTATTAATCTGTAAGATTAGCAGAATAAGTATTAATACTCCCATTTTACAGAACTGAACACCAAAGCTCCACTAGATAAAATGATTTGTTGAAGCTCCTGAATGCAGACATGGGTGGAGCCAGAGTTAGAGTCCAAGGTTTCTCACCTGCCCAACCTCATTCTTCCTCTCCCAACCCCAATGAACTCCCTGTACCTCCTTCTGTCTCTCTCTTTCTCCTTTAAATGTTTCATGGTCCTTTCTACTAATCAGTGTCAACCAAGCGGCCTCTTGTGCTCTTCTGTCTTGGCCATTGTAGACATAGTCACATTTGCCACCCTAAAACACTGGAGTAACTCACCACTTTACCAGCCTGAATGCGGGCACGCCCTTCCCAACTGTGTGCCCTTACAACTCTACATCTCTACGGAGACAGAAATGTGGTGGCACCTCTGAGGGATGTTTTGCTTAATCAGGCTGTTCTGTGAACATTTCCTCCGCTCCACCAACCTAACTCTTGATTTTGTAAAACTAAAAATAACGTACACCAATAATCGTCCATCTGGAGGTATGGTGCACCTGTTCTTTTCTTCTCCATTTCTCTCCCTGGACACGTGTACTTACCTACAAAAAGGGGGCTGCATTCCATGCAGTTCGGCAGGATGGTAAAGGAAGACATTGGCAGAATTTGAACCCTGAAACATTTTTAACTGAAATAATGAGAGTTGTTGTTTTGCTTACCCAGCACAAAGAGAGTACTTTTCCAATTCTATAATTACCTCATTCCATGCAGATAGTTTATTTTCTAAAATCCATCCAGTGCTAAAACTAAAATGATTGCCTAAACTACAGAATTACCCAGATAACTATTTAATGAGTTCTTTACCTTCTGGAGCCTGCATACTCAGTCAGAAGAAGAAAAAAATTTCCCTTCTATTAGTCATATAACTTTTAATCTGAAATACTTTATCATCCACCCATATTTATTCAGCACCAGGGCTTTTAGGTGTGGAGACTAGATAGATTCACAGAGCACAGAAGTAGTAGATTTGTTCTGCTTTCAAAGAGTTTCATAGCATTGTTATACTCTTGGTGTGTTTATTCTTCAAAGCCACTGTATTTCCCTTCTCCAGCAGTGGGCAAGAGGGCGTTTCTTAGCTTCTCCTGTTTAAGTCTCTGATCAGAAGGTCCTTAAGGTGAACGAAGATGTATTCCCTCCTGACAGCAAGTAAGTGTGAGCAGTCCTGGGCTGCCAGCTGCCTGCAGGAGTGATTTAGCTGCCGTGTGCCTGCACCCAGAGCTCAGAACATGAGCTGGGCAACAACTGAGTCTAAAAATAAGCCAGCAGCCACATTCCAGTTGCCATGCTGTGTCCACGTCATCCCCTGCAGCATTTCAGTAGGAGTATGGCAGGGCATGTGGGGCCATGTTCTATATCTGCTGGCCCCAGTGGGCAACTACTTTGTCAGGTCAAATTTCTTATACCAGTCATGGCACACAGAAAACCACTGACGGATACTGGTGATGCTTTGGTGGAGTTATAACCAGAGGCAAGCTGTGTTTGTCAGTCCTTATGCAGGAGAGGGAGGAAATCCAGCCTTTCTTTAGTGATCTTAATAGACATATTCCCGGAAAGCTTCTGAGGCTAATTGTGGTGAAAATGTGCCAGGTAGACCCCTTGCACGCCAACCATAATTAATAGTGTTATCATCTTCAAGGCCATAATGCTCATCAGTTATTAATTAGCAATTCATTTTGTTGAATAAATAATACTTATGATTGATGATAGAACTTGTAATTGGGCACTCGAAGTGTCCCTCCTGGGACTGGCTCGCCAGCAAATATTAACCACGACACAGTAATGAAAAACACAGAGGATCATCCAGTGAAATTCGCGTTAAACAATTGTGACACAGCCAAGGTGTTCCTTCTCAATGGGAGAAAAGTCCGTCTTGAGTGTCGGCTGTGTAGCCCGGGCCTGAGGGTATTAATCGTTTCTGGCTACACAGTGTCGGGGTTTTCCATTTCCTCTTTGTCTTGTAATCAGCCACCTTATTTCTTTTTTTCCCAAAAGCAAATTGTTCTTTGCTAGACAATTCTATTGACTCTGAATTACTCTTGTGAGAGGTCCTTTTGAAGTATTGTCATGGCACCTGCACACAGACTTGAGGGAAAAAAGTGCTTTTACGAAAAGGTAATGATTGAAATTTTTATTTTAAATGATTCCTTAGATTGAGTTCACTTTAGATTAACAGATTTTCCTGCCCAATTGATTTTCTGGCATCCATGCAGTCATCCAGAAGAGATAAAATGGGGGTTCATTTAGTCCACAGCTTGGAGGAGACTGAGAGCATGGTGAATTGAACCAGCAAAGCTTCCTTCTTGCCCACTCGGATGGAGCAGGATAGCCAGAGCCGGTCAGCTGCTGACCAGATGCTGCCTTCAATTAATATTCCAACCCTCAAAGACATTTATCGCTCACTCTCAAAAGCAGAACAGCTGAGCAATAAAGGGAAACACTAAAGCTGTTTTTTTCAAGAACATTTATAATGGCTAAATTGCTTGAAATAAATTAGCACAAAAAATAAACATAGTTTGTACAGTATCTGTAAAACAAATTCCTAGTCTTGGGAAAATAGAGGGACAAAGTAAGAGCTTGCATTTAACAAGCACATGCAATATGCTTCATTAAGACAGGGCTGCTTTTTTTTTTTTTTTTTCAATTTAAAAAGGGTTAATAAACTCCAAGATATCATTGCCAGTTAAACAGGTCCTGCAACATTTTAAGGGACTTAAGAGGCTACAAAGGAGACAGTTAAAAAGAAACCAAGAGACTGTGTTGTAATGCTAACAGGCAATTAACAAACTCATGGGTGTTAATTATCTTCATACTGTATCATGTTCAATTAGCTTAGTCCCTGCAACAAAGGCAACGATGAACAATTGCTTTGATAGGCGTACAGTACTTCATTTGTAGTTAATCGGTTTAAGCCCTCTGGTTGCTAGGTTACCTCTGTCTCCAGAGGTAAAAAGCTGTACAGATGCACTATGTTTAAATGACTACAGAGAACTGTTTAAACTCAAACCATGTATAACTCTTTATTGATTTTTCACAGAAGATCTCAGCTCTGATGATAAGGTTTTGATATATTTTCCTGCTACAGCCAGTTCCTTGGAGTATTGCAGAAAAAAATCTGTCAATATGCTTCTATTATGATCTCTTGATCTGTGCCTATAAAAACCTTTAGCCGCAGCCCTTATTATAAATAATGGAAGAAGCAATATCTGATTTTTTCCACACTGTACTACATGAAGATTTTTTTTCTTCATTGCCTTTGAATCCAAATTACAGGACTTCTTTCTGTACCCATGCTCTAAAATAATAAAGAAGAATTTCTAGCTCTAATTAATTTGATTGACTCTCAGCAGGACAGGATCAGCTGTAGCATCATGAACTTTGACAATAACTACCAACTGATGGGCAGTTCACATCAATAAGACCATCACTGGCCCCTCTCTCACCTGTCACCAGGCGGGGAGTGAGCAGTAACCAGCCCCCCACAGATGCTCCCCGCTTAGCACTTTCTGCCCTATTAGCAATTTATAATGGTGATCAAGAAACAGTCAGCGGCAAATCAAGACAACTGTCTGGCTGCCTGTTTAATTGGCCTTGTTTGCTTTTTGATAAATGGCTGGTGACTACTATAGGCCCCTGTATTTTGACTTTTAATAGGCCATGGTGATTAGACTACCAACAGATACTAGGTCAAAACTGAGGAAAGGTGCAAAAAATGTTAATTAATATCAATAATAGGCAATTATTAGTTAGACAGAAGGACCTACTAGCTGCGTGCTCTAATGGCTCAGAGCTCACTGGAAGAGAGGCTCTGCCAAATTAGCATAACTGTGTATGCAGACCGCACGGTGGATCCTAGCAAACATCTGTTATGTTAGTAATTCAAATAGAATTCCTGCCTTTGGAGAGATATTCGCAGAGTCAGCAATCCCACTTGGCCATTTCAAGGCACTAACAATACCCTGGTGACTGGTGTCCTTCCAAGTGGGCTGTGTTTCAGGCTAAGAATTAAATTGCACCTTTTCTTTGGAGCTGTGCTGTTGAGGAGCTTAAGGGGGTCACTGTCCTCTGGCCCTCAGAGGGTAGAGAAGAAGAGTTTGCATGGAAGCCATACTGACCTGAGAGGGAAGTGTAATGTGGGCCCAGCAGACTCAGGGAAGGACACACACAGGCTTTCTACGTTTGCCGTTTCATAATTAGCACCTAAAATATGGCTATGTCCAAATGTCACACAGAATGCTATATATAATTCTCACAGCGTGTTTGTTGTTCATTCCTTAAAGTGTGTATGTTTGGGCGTACACAATGAAAAAGGCTGACAGTATGCTTTGGAGCATAAAAAAGAGATATGATGGAGTAGCAGTTAACAATGAAGTGATAGGAATCACAAATACTATTCCCTACACTTGTTATTGACAATAAAGTCACCTTGGGCAAATCCAAAATGGTAGCAAAGAAAGGTGGAATTGGAAAGGACATAGGAATCCTTAAGCCCAAATTGAGAAACCAAGATCCAGAGAGGACAGGAGACCTTGTTTAGGGTCACCCAGCTGGTTGAGGGCATGGCTAGAAGGAGACATAGGTTTCTGCAGTTTCCTGCCCAGAGCTGTTAGCCTGACCTGGCTGCCTCTGTTAGAAGCCATGGGTTTCTACCTGTGATTTAGTGCCTGGTAGATATCCAAAATGCAAGTTTGAAATGTAAGTGTGAAATAGATGCAAAAATTGCTCCTGCTGTAGAAATGGATGGCACTTATGAAATAACATGTTATCCAACATACTTTATTTTTAGGATTTTAAAAAACTTAGTTATAAAATTCTAAAATCTACAGCCACCTCTTGAGATGTCTTACATTTTAATATCAGGCACAGATTTTTTTTAAGAAGGGTGAATTATAAATTATGTTATCCCTCATTTCATTTTGAGCTTATTTCTTATACATCTTGCTTGAACCAAATAGGGCAAGGATCTGTGTGTGGTGCCCTTTTCCTTCCCCACCAGAGGACTGACATTTAAGACCCATTTGACTAAACGTTTTCAAAATCTTTATAAAAAAATGTGTGTATGTGTGCATGCATGTGCACACATGTAGGGGGAGGCAGAATCTGCCTCAAAAGTTGAAATTGAACGTTGGATTATAACTAACTGCAGTTCTCTCCCTTCTTCTTCCTACCCTGCCACCCTGCCCCAATACTGAGACAATCTCTTCAGCCTGCATCGTTTCCCTGATTGTGCTGGATCATTAATCCTTTTTAGTACCACAGTGTCAAAGAAAATGGGCTAACTTCTTCATCTCTATTACTGCAAAAATACCTTGAAAATCATCTGGTTTTAACTCTATGAGTAAACTATATATATGTTTAAAAATAACATTTTCAAATAATTCATTTCTGAGGATAAAATTTTTTTAAATGATGAAAATATAACTTCTGTTTTTGGTATTTTAACCTTTTACTCAACAAAAGTATTTGTGGAGCCCTGGGCCAGGATATAAAAGAGTCATGAAGACAATGATCAGAATAGTACATTTACCAATTATGAACTCCTACCACGTTGGTCTCTTTATGAAACAGTTTATGTGTATGAGCCATTTAGTTTCCATAGCAACCAGAAGAAGTGGTTGCTTAAATACCCATTTTACAAATGAAGAGACAGAGGCTTTGCAGATTTCTGTTTAACTTAACTTTAAGTTTTAAAACTTTGTAATATAAATTATTTTTCTTTTTTTGAGGATTTTAAGAATTTCCCCAGTCCCTCTATATTAAAAATATACCAGGTAACATATTTGAAACATTTAGGGAAGCAACAGCACCAGGGTTCTCTTTATAATATCTTCTTGAGGTGTTTCCTTTATTTTGGGTAGAGAGTAGCATTTTAAACTTTGGTATTTCTAGAGTGAGAAGAAATTTTATATATATTTTAATTATTAGGGTTTTGGTTATTTTATTCCTATAAGCTCAACACCTTGTGGCATATTTGCTGCATAAACTGTATATAATTGAATCTAAGATGTCACTGATTACACGATGTGCCAATATTTTATTTACCACAAAGGAAGAAAAAAAATGCTGCCAGCTAAACTATGACAGAATGCTTTCTAACATTTTCTTTTAGGCCATCAATAGCATTGGTGATACAGCATTTCTTTGAAAAGTACTCCAGTCTTACCTCTGGGAGTTTTCTTTCTATCTCGATAACATCCATTCCTCAAGTTTTGATGTTGGTACTTTTAATGTTCTCGTATGAGCAGAACATGACAACTCTGTCAAGACTGCAGGCTAGCTGATGATTATAGTACAACATATCTGGATTTTAGAGATGTTAAAATGTGCAAAAAATGTGCACCTTATAACCCATAAGGTGTGTTAGAACACCCATCAGTTGTCTGTCAGCATCCAAGTACACAGAGTTATATAGTTTTCAGATAAGTAAGTCCAGTAATTAATTCCAATGTATTAAGATGACACATGGTCACAAATGTTTTTCTCATAACAGTGTTTACAGACAAGCTATTGGTGGTGTGTTGTCTCCACAATGAATATGGTGAGAAATCCTGAAAATTTTCTCCTTTTGGGGTTCTTTTACATGTTTGTTACTAAGGTTGGCCTGCTTTTGAGAGCCAAATTCTGCATGTGGCCAGTTATACCTTCAGTGCTTTAGTTGTACCCAGAGCCCCACCATGGCCTGTGAGTGGAGGAATTTCTTCCTCTAGCTTGTGGGTACCAGGACCACCTGGAAAATTATTCTTAGAAAGTCTGGAAAGCTGAAGAAGGCCCCAATTTGATTGGCACCTATGTGTCTCATGTGGGCATCAGTCTCTGCTTTTGGTGATGTGCTGAGATGTATAGAACCTACTATTCCAGAAGCATTTTCTTCTTTATACTCTGCCCAGAACTAGTCCTAGGCCACTTCATTCTCTCTCTCGCTCTCTTTTTTTCTTCTTGACAAATGTTAGCGCTCGCATAGGTATTGACATTTATTGAGCCCATTCCCATTCATGCCTAATGTAGCCATGACTGCTAATAAGGGACTGGTAGTCTTCCTTATGGGATGTAACATTAGTCAAGAGCCAGGGTTTTGCAGCAATGCGGGCCTGGGTTTGAGTCCCAGTGCAGCCACTTATTAGCTGTGTGATTCTGGGCTTCAGTTTTCTCATCTGTAACATGATACTTACTCCATTATCTCTTTGTCAGTATCAGAGAAAATGTGTATGACACTTTTGCCTAATACCTGGTAATAGTCAAGGCACAATTGATAATGCTCATTGTCATGCTGTGGGGCACCTGGACCATAAGAGGTCATCGCTTCTCCAGAACTCTTTTCTATGAATGAGTAACATTTTCAGGAACCATTTCTTACTGGTCAGATGACAGTCTACTGCTTTCCCAATACCCTCTTCTTGTTTGGAGTCTGCCTCTCCAAATAGGCACCTATCTTTTGCCCCTACACCTAAACTGCATCCATTTCTGATGTTCTGATTAGTTGTTTGTTGATTCATGAACATTGTCATGGATGTTTCCTTTTAAACATAGCAGGATCAGAGGAGAATTAGATTGGAAGATGTCAGCTTAGGTCCCAGTCAGCTTTATCACCAACTAGCTATATGGCTTCCCTCATCAGAAAGTATTTTCTCCATGTTGCTACTCAAGTGAGGAAGGATTTCCCATTATTTATTTTGAACAAGTCCTCTTGTCCATTGCCTCTCACCATCATGGCCGCCCATCAGCTTTATTAGGACAAAGCTAGCTACTTCTAAGGACCCTTCCTGTAGTGCCCTGGATAGCATCTGTAAGCCTATCAGACACAGCAGAATCAGCTTGTGATATAAAGGTTCTTCCTCCATGGTGGTTTGTGGTCTTTGCTTCTGTAGACAGTTCTCTTCCAGTAGCACATTGTTGTTCCTTTTAGAATGAAAGATTCAGGATGTCTAGGGCAATGCAGAGCTTTATCCTGGCCCCACTTGTGACTCATGCAGGAGCCTGGGGCAGCCCACATGCCACTTAATAATTTTACCTGGAAATGAAGAACTTAGATGTATCACCCAGGCAGGGGGCTGGGAGAGGGAAAGAAATAATTCACAAGGCATTCCAAGTCTAAAATACTACACATTAGACAGATATTTTTATAATCAGGAACAATGGATTGCCAAATTGCAATCTATTACAATGAATATAATATTATGGGTTAAAAGTGGGGTTACGCAGAGAGAGTGGTTTGGGTATTGGAATTAAAGCCTCTGGTTTCTTTGATAATTATATTTCTCACTGCAAATGATTACACTGGCATATTGTTTTTATTAAAACAAAAGCAATAGCAACCTACTATACCAGAAGGGCAAGAAGAGTTTGGGTTGTGAGTAACGCCAGAAGGCAGGACTGGATAAGCTTCTGAGACCATCTCCAGTATCACAATTCAGTATGTCTGAGTCTTTTTTTAACTTCTTGGGGTTTTGAGGGGGAAGAGGAGACTCCACATGACAGGAAGCAGTACAGCTTGTCACCTCTTTACCCATCTTGGCTTTTGCATATTTTGCATAGGGATTTCTGTTTGGAAATGAATTTAAAGCAATTGCAGGTAGCAGAGAGAGCTTGTTTCAAGGCAGGATTTGAAGTGGAAAAAGAGACCTTGTCCAGAGCTTTCTTCAAGTCAGGTGATGATGAATGAAGGTGCCTTGTTGAGAGAAAAAGGAATTCCCTATGAACCCTGTCTTCTCGTCCACCTGGCAGCTCTATTGTAGGTATGGTACCTTTCTAGCTGTTAGTCATTTGAGGGGAACTACTGACTACAAGACCTCCCTAAGTTTTTAAGGGGATAATGCATACATACGTAAGGCCAATGATGCCGCACATGACATAGGAACTGTCATGGAACAAAGATGGAGGAAACTGAGCACCTGCCTCCCCAAAGTGGCCACCAAGTCATGCCAGATGTCATAGTTCCACTAGAAGGCATACTGCCTGATGGTCATGTTGTGTGTGTATGTGTTTAAAGAAGGTAAGGGCAAGAGAGAATATCTTAGTAGGGTTTTCAGTTTTTCTTGTTTATTTCATACACACAAAATTCTGAATTAACACCTCCATTTATGTGCTACTGCTGAAGAAATATTTGGAAGGATTTGGCATCTGGAACCTTACTTGTTTCTGCTGTCTACAAACCTGCAGCAGTTGGTGTTCATTAGTGAGAACTAAGAATGCCCAGATAAAAATACCCCAAGATTGTTGCTCATTTATACTTTGAAAACAGATATATTTGTTTCTGCATATAGGTATACACATGTTTAATCTTACTTATTGCCTGAATGTGAAGCTGAATTTGAAATAAATCCATCAGGAGTAAGTGCATACCAACACATTTAAATAAGCACTAGTTGAATAAGCATCAAAGCTCTGTAATGATTTATTCTCACTTTAGTTTCCCAAACTGAAGAACTCTACTCATCCCCTTTGAATTTCTTATCCAGCCCCCATAAGCTTGAGAGGGTCAGAATTTTCTGTTTGTACTGTGATCTTCTCCAGTGGTAGCTCATTCTCAAGTTGAATGTGTTCTAGGGGTAAATACTTGTTACTGAGTTTTGAAAGCCAAAATAATAAATGCTGCTTAGAAATCTTTTCTAATAGGCCTAGAGTAGATTTTTAACGCAATCTGAAATATATTTTTGATATATGTGTATAGGAACATAGTTCTGATGGACAAATTTATTCATTAATTCGGTAAATAATTAGGTATGCAAATTACATGATGTTTGGACATGATTAGGTTGATGGGCTACTCTTTAAATTTAACTAAAGGAATGGGCATTTTAAGCCTCATGACTGACTACCTAATGTGCTAAAAGGGAATGATGGAATCCCTCAGATTCTGGGTGTTACATGAGCTTCCTTCTCAACAGCTTCTGTATATAGAGAGGGTCTTTTCTGGGAAGTTTTACATTTATACATTTTGAGGATACAGAGTTCAAGAAATTTGGGTTTCATTTTGAGATCTGTTCTAGGACTGAGAATGCTCAAGGACTGAGAACACAATACTTATCCTGGAAAGATGTATAAGGGGTGTGATTCTTCAAAGATCTTGAGTACTTCTGAACTAACTACCTTATTAATACAATGTGTCATTTTAATTTCTAATGCCCATCAAAATGTTTATTAGAAAATTTTTGGTTAACCTTTGCTAAAAGAAAATTGTACTCATGTTAAATTAGGAATATATATAGTCTTGTACCACTAGTTAAAATTAAGTTTATTCCTGAAAGCTCTTAACTATCAATGGCTAGCTTGAGGATACTCTTAGTAAGTTAAATATATTAATCCAGTAAGTGGAAGTTTCTTTTTGTTTGTCCCCTGATGTATTTGATTTTGAAAACCCTGGTACCAAGCATCTGTGAGGTATCACTAAGGGTTCATTTGATCACGGAAGCCAACTACCTATGAGTGACATGGAAAAAGGACTTTATTGTAGAGTTTAGACCTGATAAACTACAGGACTAGTGCAGTCTATTTTATCCAACTAAGATAACTACCTAGATGGCATTATGTAAGATGATCTAGTCTAATGTTTGATTTATTTTCAGTATTGCTTATGGAGAAAAAGTTTTTGGTTAATTGAGGAAAAGAAGGTCTAATTTTCCTTGTTAATTTGGCCAATCTTTTTTCCACTTTCTTTTCATTTTTACCAGTTTGCAAAAATTTTTCAAAATACTTGATATATATCTGTTTCAGATGAAATATTTTATAATAGTTAATACATTTATTAATCATCTTCTTGTTTATATCTCTATTCCTAATGCTAGTAATTTGCTTAATTAAGGACTTATTTATTGATCAGGATGTGTTATGTTAAGGTCATTTTTATGTTTAAAGTTGAAAACTTGTAAAGTCTAGACATAACATTTGATATATAAACATCATTATTTACTTTATCAAAAGCAGAGCCTCTTTGTTGAACAATGAAATAATATTAATAAAACCAAAAGATGTGTTATGATATTGCTATTCTTTACCCTACTATGAATCTCATCTTAGATTATTTTAACTAAGTAGCCAGGACTATTTCATGTGATTCACTAAAGTGGAATATTATGTGGAAGGCACTGTGTTGGATGCTGAGACATGGTGGCAAAGCATAATGGTTATATTACAACCTTACATTTTCTAAGTTATCTTGCTTTTTACCTCTACTGTTGGGTTAGATTTATTTATTCAGATGAAGTACAGTATAAACTTATTCATTGTGCAGGCTCTGGTAACTGACCTGTACAAACTGTCCCAAGTGGGTGCTGCAGTGGTTATGTAGTGTCACTTAGCTAAGGTGGAACTACATTTCCCAGAATCCCCTTCTCTGTAGGGTTCTGGGTTGGGGTCAGCTACAAGAGAAATTTACCTGAGATTTGGGAGATAGAAGTGAAGCAGCAGCTGTTAAGCTCTGAGAGTTGGTGTAGGGCTCCAGGCTCCCTCACAGCTCATGAACATTATGGCTAATCTGTCTGTTGGCTCTCCCAATGGGTATAAAGACTAAGCTCATAGCTTCTGCTAGATCTTTTCCTTCAGTTCATCCATGTCCTGGGATAGGCACCTGCAAAGGACACCAGATTCTTTTTCAGCTCTTCTTCTTCATCAAGGATGGAGCTGATGACAGACAGATAAAAGTTCCAGTCTGTCTCCCAGGTTCCAGTTTTTCCTTTTCCTTTCCTGATTTATATCTAGCTTTTATTCTTGACTGCTAGCCCTGCTGACCTACAGCAGGTGGGTTCAGGCCTTCCATCAGACTTCTATAAACTCATGTCTCAGTTCTCTCAATTGCATAAGAAACCCCCTATTCCGTATTACTCAGAGTGGTCCTGCTTCCTTGATCAAAGTGTCACTGATATGGACACTCTGTGTCAGGGTTCTAAAAGTCGAATGTCCCCGTGGCCACATAAGTAACATGGATGAGTGCAGCAGGTCTGGTGCAAGAAACTTCGTGCAGCCTTCTCACTATGTTTCCTCCCCCATTTCTGTTAGAGATATGGAATCAAAGAATAGTATCTCTGTAGTGAGAGAAACAACAGTGTGAGCATATCGATGAATGACAACAGACTCAAGGAGACAGTAGGCAGAGGTGGGGACTGCCCCACTGCAGAAGGTGTGCCTCTGCCACAACTCAGCTCCAGCTTCTTATCACCATGTTTCAATGAAAACCCAAAGCTTAATTCTGAATTTTTATGGCTTCTCCTGATGTTTAATGTGTTGACTAATCACACGCATACACATACATGCATGCATGCATGCACAATAATAAAGTCAATCCATGAACCAAATATACATGTGTAGGTTGTATTTGGCAAGGGCTTCTGCTCTGAATGGGTAGACTATTGCCCAAGACACTGAAACAAGAACAGAGGAATTAAAAAAAGAGAAAAACCAAGAGAATTGTTGGGGAGGAGAATGTTTGAGGGGGGAGGCACTGCCCCCAGTGCTCTCGTGGGGTGGATTCTATAGATGGATAGACAATTCCATTGGAAAAATGATGTATTTTGTTCTGTGTGTGTAAGCATCTTATAAGAACTATCACTTTTACAGCAATTTGCATTATACACAGGGATTCACATATGTTATTTCATTTATTCTCATTTAGTGTCTTACCTACTCAATCTTGGATGTGAGTGGGATCAAAGATAAATTACTCTTGGTTGCTGCCCTCAAGGGTTGCCATCTATGGGGGAGACTGATATGCTCACAGCCAACTATAAAATAAGAGTGAGTGTGATTAAGTGTCATGGTGGGGGAAAGATTTTGACAACTGAAATGGGGAATGGGAAAGGTACTGGGGGACAGAAAGTGTTTGAACAGAGGCTCCAAGGAAAATTGGAAGAAGTCAACAGTATGAGCTACTTTGAAGAAGAAATCAGTAGCAAATGTTCTATATAAACACAATTAAAATTTATTTGTGAATTTCTGAAATGGGGGGATCTTTAACCTGCCTTAATTAATTAATTAATGAGCTAAATATGGATCAGTCAATGGCCTGAATTCAAGCAGCCTCAGTTGGAGGGGAAGGGAAGTCAAATGACACCCATTGTCTCTGGTAAACAAAGAAATACTGCACTGAGTCTGGAATTCAAGATCCAGAAATGACAGATTTTTTCAGAGGCAGGATCGAGTGCTGTTCAGTTTGTGGATGACCTACGAAAGGCCAGGCAGCAGATAGGAGAAGGTGCACACTGAGGGCCGTCGACTGCCAGGAGGACAACAAATGTATATTAAAGGTTTATAATAAGTGAGTTGGCTGTATTTATTTAATACAGAAAGTTTGAATCTGACTATGTCTGCCTTTCTGCCTAAAACTCTTTATGGTGTCTTTAAAATTCAAGCTTCTCTGTGGTGTGATATCAAGGCCCCTTGTGACCTGGTCCTGGCTTCCTTCTCCAGCCTGTCTATAACCTGCTCCCACCTCTCATCTCCCCCACTATGGGACACTTGGTTTTTTATGCATGAGACACTGATTCCGGTTGTCTTGATGTTTCACACCTCTGAGCCTTTGTTCTATTGTTTTTACCTCGGAATGTCTGTCCTTCTCTCAGTGATCCTTCAAAACCATCTCAAAGTGTACTGTTGCTGCCTGACTCCCCAATAAATCTTTCTCTGCTAACTCTGTGCCACATATAGTTGATTTTTTATACTTATTATACTGTGGTGTAATTACTTATGTTTTTTTGTACTATGGTTTAAGTACATGTCTGCTATTATATATGCTGATACATTCAGTCATCAGCTCTTTACTGAGTGGCTACGTGCTGTAAAATGCTGCACAATGTGTTGTGGATACAGCAGTAAATAGGATAGGTCACATTCCTGGACTCATGAGCCTTGTATTAAAAGATGTGTGTTGAATTGAAATGAAGTCACAGGACAATCTGAATTTTAGGTTCAAATTTTATGTATTGACAAGACATTCACCTTGCTAAATCATAATTTCAACCTGTTTTAGATTTATTGTTGTGTAATTGTATGCATACTCTTGCATTCTCTTGCTAGTGGTGGTTGGACTTCTAGGAGCTTTATGATTTTGTAGATCTTGGCTGTGTTTGGACAGTCTTTCTACAAAGGCTTGGGTTGATTTCAGAAGAGCCTCAGGTACAGCGGTTCCACTTTCCTAATTATCATCTGGTTATGATGTGCCATTTAACCCTTTATCTACTACTAAGCCTCTGTTTTAGGTCATTTTCACTCGTATATCTTACATGAGGTCTAGGGCTCATACATTTCCCCCAGACCTCCCTGATACCCCAGCTTGATCCAGCCCTGGGGCTTCTTTTAGCCAGTGACCACTCACCTGATTCATTCTGGAGAAAGGAGGCAACGTTTCTGATTCTGCCTGCAAAGATTTGCAAAGTGTCAGTACTGTCTGAATTGGACACTTTGAAGTAGGATGCTTCTCATATTTAATGCTGATGTTGGTATTTGTACGATGTATTTTTTTCTTTTTAACATGACCTGCTGGGCCACATGCTACAATAGTACTTTTCAAACTGCAGGTCATAAAAATGACCATGAAATATATTTAGTATCATAACCAGCACTAAAAATATGAATTGAATAAAATATTATCAGAATACGTGTGTAGTAAGGGTAAGAACTGGTCATATAAAGATACACATGTTGTGTTATGTCTTTTTGTATAGGAGATGGTAAAAAAGTTTGGAAACAAGGCTCTGGAATAATTCATTTACATTTTTGTCTGCTTCCTTCCTGCCATTTTAACTCTGAGTTTATAGCAGGTGTCTTTTTGATATGTAGTTAAATTATTTTCTTTGGCTGTCTACAGTTAATAACTGAGTAACTGGGTAGGTCACCACTTTTCTTTCTATTACACATTCACCTCTAAACTTGAGTTTAAGCTTTTAAAGACCATAGTTAATGGAGTATGTTTATTTTGATAAGACATTTAACTCCTTGTAACATTCTGACAGTTCCCTCTGCTCGTTGGAAAGTTCTAATTCCTTAGCGTTTCTCTGGACTAGGTATTTTTTCAAGGTTAAACTTTAGAGGAAAATCTAGGCAAGCATTAGTTAAAAGCAAAAAACAGGAAGAAGAAAACAATATTCAGCTTAATTTCTTCAATTAGTAATCAAATTATTTTATACCATATCCACAATTATGCAGCAGACAGTGTTACTGAGTTGCTAATGATTTAAATAATACTTATTCAAAAAGGATTCATATATACTTATGGTGATTCCAGACTTCCTTGAATTAACTGCTTTGATGCTCTCTAGAATAAACAATAACTCTAAAAGGGTAAGCTATTCTAAAGCAAACATTTTAATAGGAAAAACTCAGTTCTTTATTACATTTTGATATTATGGAAAATAAACTTGCCTCTTTACAAGGTTCTTTAAAAATAAATGAACAAAACAGAAGGTCCCAGAAGAGCTGAATATAGTGCAAATTTTTGAATGAATCTCTTAGGACTTGTTTTTAATTTGAATATTTAATAGCATGGCATTTCAAAATTTGAATTATGCTACTCGATTTTAATGGTTAATCTGCTTTAAAAAATACACAAGCTTAATTGTGACATACGAAAGTCCTTATTTAGGGTAGATTTCTAATTTGAGTGCTGTCGGCCCTGCTGTGTAAAGAGTCTCCTGGGTGCAGAATTTTCAGAGTGTGTGTGCGCCTTTACATCTCGCTGAGTAACAATTCCTTGTTGCAGAGCCCTCCCCAGCCTCTTTGAGAGCCAGGAGCAGACAATAGATCCATCCTAATGGAGTTGTGTACTTGCCATCTGTAGGAGCAGCTGCTGGCCTGCATCTGCACAATATGCTGGGACGGGGAGCTCCGCTAATCTGCATAATAAGGAGGAGGCTCATTCCACTCCACCTAATAATCACGAGCAATCGATGCACTTCATTCCCTCACTGCCTCGCACAACCACACAACAGCCCAGCCGAGCGGGCTTACTGCTTTGGGTAGACTGGGGTCAAGTGAGACAGGATGGCCTGGGGCTGAGAAGCACTCAGTTTACCATCTATGGTTGCATCAGCCCACTGGGACCATAATTGGTCTTTCTCTTGAGTTGTGCTGACATATAATGCAAAATCCTGGGAGTTGGGACAAAAAGACGATAACACATTTTTAAGACTGCTAATCAGAAATGCTTTTGAAGCAATCAGTATATTGACCAATTTGCATTTTAAAATACCCCTTTTGTGGGGAAAAGAGCAAAGCAAGTTTTGGTTTAATTGTGAACTACTTTGAGTCATTTGGTTTTCATTGATTTTTTTTATAGCTGCACAATGCTGAGATCTGATTTTTAAACTGTTAACGTACCTACACCCCTATTGTGAAACAGGCAAAGCAAACTCTGTGAGTTAATGAATCAAATTTATTTGATCTGAGGATGAAATGACTGTATCTTGAGGGCAGTAGTATTGGTGGTAGAAAGGAAGATGCCTGTCGAAATGATATATTCCTAGAATGGCCTAAAATCACTTTCTTATTAAAGGAAATGCCAAAATGGCTTCATTTAAAAATCATGTAGTTACAAATATAATTTGATTTTACAGAGTTGATTTAAAGCTTAAAACATTTGAACTTGGGTGACCTAGATTGAGGACAATGTTTTAAACCAAATTGCAACTTGCCATTATTTATAATATCTTGCTATAAGAAGTGGTGAGACTACTTTGTCTAATTTCTTGCAGGAAAAATATTTGCATAATTCACCACCCATCAATGAAGCACAGGGAAAAGAGCATTAATTTATGGAGATGGAAGACAGGGGCTGAAGAAATAATTACTTCCACAAGTAAACAAAGCAGCTCACTTAGCATTCATTTCAACCTTTTAATCAACACCATTTGGTTAAATAAGATAGCACCTTCCAGTGCAATTTAGAAGAAAACTTTATTAAAAGTAACTCCCTTTAGATAGAATCAATATTGCTGTGCAGTGATAATACGAGAAAGATCTGACATCTCAGGGAAATACTAGTCAAATGTTGCCTGAATTCTTGGTGAGGTGTTCTGCAAAGCTAAAATAGTGAGCCGGTTCCCAAACATCTAGCTGACCAGCCCTCACAGTGCTGTGGTTAAATGAAGAGCAGTGTACCAGGTGAGCTGAGAGCATTTGTCCTTGGTGTCCCAGTTTTAAAGCCCATGTACTTCCGTATATCAAGAGACTGCCTATATATTCTTGTTGAAATAGAAATGGCAGACTGCTCCAGAATACCTCTGGAAGTTTTGGCAGTCAATGAAAGTACTTTGTGAGTACAGAGAAGAAAAATGATAGTCAGAGTTGGCTGCAAATGTAGGGTTTGTTTGTAAAAATTTTTAGTAACTTTCACAGAAATTAGAAAACAAAGGCAGTAGGGAGATAAAAACACTAGTTATAGACATAAACTTGAGGATCAGTTGGGGGAAGAAACCAAGTTGATAAACTAAATCTCCAGTTAGATGTCATTGCCCTATAGTGTGTGCACAGCACATATAAATATCTGTAAGTATTTGGTCCATTTATTTATTTGCTTCTTTATTACCTATTTCCCTTTACTTGAATGGAAGCACCAAGAGAGTGGGAACGTTTCCTGCTATATTCCCAGCATTTAATAACAAGGTAAATTCTCAATAAATATTTGTTTGCATAACTGAGGAATGTAGTTGCAACACCTCCCAGTACCCCCTTCAGACAGAGCAACAGGAATGTTTTAGGATCCTTTAGGACCAGCTTAGGAGCATGATTCTAACATCAGGTTATTTTTACACCAAAATACAAAATTACCCTAGTTGAACTTGGACAACTATGAACCTCAAAGATGGGTTATGCCAATGAAAGTCCGTGAATCTCCTGCTAAAGTATAGGACATTTCTTTTCAGAGTCTCAGAATATAAGGCCTCCATGTAATACATGCATCTCTACACAACAAGAAAATGAAAGCTCTACTTATTTCCATTTATTGCTGACCAGGAGGGACCTGGATTGATATTAGAAGTGCCTTGAATCAAGAGCAGAATGGAATTAGTCAATTCTGAAGAACTTTTTCTAGGCCTAGAAATCCACAGCATTTGCCAGGCCAGTTCTAAGACAGATGGACATAGTTTGGGAAGTTACTTATAAACAAATGATTTATTCATTTTATCCATCCATTTATTCATTTACCCTCCATTTAAATACTATTTCAGTGCTTGCTACGTGTCATGAACTTCTACAGGTGCTGGATGCACTAATGAATGGGTTCTTCCTTTGTACCCCTCTTTCAAAATCTAGGAGGGCATTCCTGAGAAACTTCCTGCAGGAAGATGAGGGAGTTATGAGACTCCATGGTTTTATAAGGACTCAGGGTCCAGATTCGAACCAGGTTTGTAGGGAGACATGAAGTTTCATTGCTCTGACTTACCAATGGTTACTTTAAAAAAACATTCTCAGTAAAGATTTTTATCATAGAGGGCTTTAATATTGTTCCTGGGAATTAAAATTTTTTGGTTGTGTTTATGAGTGGAATTTTTATCTATATTTGATAATTTGTTGTTGATAGTATACATGAAAGTTATTGAAACATAATTACTTTCAAATAGTATCCCTTGTTGAACCCTATTATTCTAACACCTCTTAGGCTTTTTTTTTTTTTTTCTAAGCATATAATCACATCAACTAGAAATAATTATAATCTTGTCTCTTCTATTTCAATACTTAAGACATCTTATTTTTGTTTTTTACATAATATTTTAGATACATTCAGAACATTATTAAACAATAGTAGTATGATTGGCATCCCTGTCTTAAACCTTACATGGATTGTCTATTTTTTCTTCCACTTCAATTATTTTTGCTTCATGTACTTTGAAGCTCTGTTATTAGGTGAATATACATTTAGGATTGTTAACTTGGTATTGACCTTTTCATTATTATAAAATGCTCCTCTTTCTGCTGGTATTCCTTGTTCTGAAGTCTACTTTGTCTGATAATACAGGTGCTTCTTTACTTGATCAATATTTACTTGGTACGTATTTTCCATTCTTGTACTTTAAACCTATCTTTTTCTTCATAGTAGAATTGGTTTCCTCAGACAGCGTAGTGTTGAGTCTTGCTTTTTATCCAAACTTTTAAACAATTAGAATGAGTATACTCTGAAATAATGATAAAAAGTACAGTATAGTAAATACGAGTACATAAACCAGTAACATAGTCGTTTATTATCATTATCAAGTATTACATACTGTATGTAACTGTATGTGTTATATTTTTACATGACTGACAGCACAGTTGGTTCATTGACACCAGCATCACCACAAACGTGTGAGTGATGCATTGTGCTATGACGTCAAGACGGCTACGACGTTGAGATGTCAGGGCAGCCTTACAACTAGGCAATTGGGATTTCTAGCTCCATTATAATCTTATGGGAACACTGTCATACGTGTGGTCTGTCTCTGACTGAAATGTCATTATGCGGTGCATGACTTGTAGTTATTTTTTGAGAGTTGTAGTGACTGACTGACAGTGAGGAAACTGGGAACCACGCACAGGCTGGCATAGTTCACCAGTGGAGCCAAGAAATAACTACTTGGTTTTCCTGTTTGCATGGACATGACCAGGAGACCATGGGGCTGCAAAGAAAGATCTTCCCACCTACTAGTATTCTGAGATGTGCTTAACACAGAGGGCTCCTAGTTTTATTGCCCAACCTTGCTCCCTTGATCATATGAAAGATCCTTTCACATTCTGACTTGAATGCTGTTAGTCCCTGTTCTCAGCGATCTGGTAAGTTTTATAATTTTTCTCTATTTTTGTATCTGTTTTAGAGTGAGTCTGGGAGAAGTTATGTCAGGGGCTGCTAGCCTCATGCTTTTTTTTTCTGCTTTAATTTTTTTTATTACTTATTCCACTACAGTTGTCTCTATTTGTTCCCTTTTACTCCCCTCCACCCAGCCCACCCTTCTCTCCCACAGTCAATCCCCTCTCTGTTGTCCATGTCCATGGATCATTCATACTGTCCTAGCCTCATGCTTTTTAAAAACAGAAACTTTTCATTTACACAGGAAGTTGTCCTGAGGTATTCAGGCCATGTAGTTTTTCTGTGTAAAACCGGGGAAACCCTTTTTATTACTTAGTTTTTTAATTAAAAAATTATCACGCAATAAGATGAGCGTTTCCCCTTTTGGTGTACAGTTCTATGAATTTCCACCACATGAATAGATGTGTTACCACTGCCACATTACAGAATAGTTCCATCATACCAAAATTCCCTCAGGGCATGGTTTCACCTTTGTCCCACCCCTGTCCCCTAGCAACCACTAAGCTGTTCTCCATCACTATAGCTTTGTCTTTTCATGAATGTTGTATAAATGGACTCAAATACAATATGTAACTGTTAGATACTGGATTCTTTCACATAGCATCATGCCTTGCCTTTGAGATTCATACAAGCTGTAGCATGAATCCATAGTTTCTTTCTTAAAATTTTTTTTTTCATTTATTGCTGAGGAGTATTTTGTTATCTGGATGTAGTACAGTTTATTTAACCTTTCCTCTGTTGGAGAATATTTGCATTGTTTCTGTTTTTTGGTAATTATGAGTAGAGCCACTATAAATGTGTAAAGTTTTCATGTGAGCATAGTTTTCATTTCTCTAGGGCAAATACTCCAGAGTGGGACTGCTAGGGTTGCTGGGTCGCATGGTTAGTGTATATTTAGTTTTATGAGAAGCCACCTGTTTTCCAGAGTGACTCTGCCATTTTGCATTTCACCAGCAATATATGAGTGTTTCAGTGCACTGTATCCTCACTAGCACTTGGTATTGTCACTACTTTTTATTTCAGTCATTCCAGTAGGTGCATAGTGATATATCATCATGGTTTTAATTTGTATTACTTTAATAGCTGATGATGTTGAACATTGTTTCATGTACTATATCTTTGGTGAGGTCCTTAGCCTACTTTTGAGTTGATTTGCTTGTTTTCATATTCTCAATATAAATCCTTTGTCAAATATGTGATTTGCAAATATTTTCTCCCAGTCTGTCACATCTTTTCACTCTTTTTTAAAATTTTATTTTAATTGTTGTTCTTGTACAGTTTTCTGCCTTTTACTCCCATCCCAGCCCACTGCCCCAGCCCTCCCCACATCCCTCCCATTTCCACCCCACCTAGTTTTTGTCCATGTGTCCTTTATACTTGTTACTCTAAACCCTTCCCACTTTCCCCTGAAATTCCCTCCCTCTCCCCTCTGGTGACTGTCAGCCTGTTCTCAGTTTCAGTGTCTTTGGTTATATTATGCTTGTTTGTTTGTTTTGTTGATTAGGTTCCTGTTAAAGGTGAGATCATATGGTATTTATCTTTCACTGCCTGGCTTATTTCGCTTAGCATAATGCTCTCCAGTTCCATCCATGCTGTTGTGAAGGGTAGGAGCTCTTTCTTTCTTTCTGCTGCATAGAATTCCATTGTGTAAATGTACCATAGTTTCTTGATCCATTCATTTACTGATGGGCACTTAGGTTGCTTCCAGCACTTGGCTATTGTAAATGGTGCTGCTATGAACATTGTGGTGCATAGGTTCTTTTGGACTGGTGTTTCAGGGTTCTTAGAATATAATCCTAGCAGTGGAATTGCTGGGTCCAAAGGTAGATCCATTTTTAGTTTTCTTAGAAAATTCCATACCGCTTTCCATAGTGGTTGTACAAGTCTACAATCCCACCAACAGTGCACCAGGGTCCCCTTTTCTCCACAACCTCTCCAACACTTGTTGTTTGTTGCTTTGTTTATGATGGCCATTCTGACTGGTGTGAAATGGTATCTCACTGTGGTTTTAATTTGCATCTCTCTGATAGCTATCGATATTGAGCATCTTTTCATGTGTCTCTGGATCCTCTGTATGTCTCCTTGGAGAAGTGTCTGTTCAAGTCCTTTGCCCATTTTTTAATTGGGTTGCTCGTCTTCTTAGAGTGGAGTCATGTAAGTTCTTTATATATCTTGGAGATTAAACCTTGTCTGAGGCATCATTGGCAAATATGTTTTCCCATACAATTGGTTCTCTTTTTATTTTGAAACTGTTTTCTTTAGCCATGCAGAAGCTTTTTATTTTGATGAGATCCTATTTGTTTATTCTTTCCTTTATGTCCCTTGCTTTAGAGGACATATCAGTAAAAATGTTGCTGCATGAAATGTCTGAAATTTTCCTGCCTATGTTCTCCTCTAGGACTTTAATGGTGTCACGGCTTATATTTAATCTTTTATCCACCTTGAATTTATATTTGTGTATGGTGTAAGCTGGTGCTCGAGTTTCATTTTTTTGCACATAGCTGTCTAGTTTTCCCAACACCACTTGTTGAAGAGGTTATTTTTACTCCATTTTATGTTGCTGCCCCCTTTGTTGAATATTAATTGACCATAGAGACTTGGGTTTATGTCTGGGCTCTCTGTTCTATTCCACTGGTCCATGTTCCTGTTTTTGTGCTAGTACCAGGCTGTTTTGATTACAGTGACCTTGTAATACAGTTTGGTGTCAGGTATTGTGATTCCTCCTACTTCATTCTTCTTTCTCAAAATTGCTGCAGCTATTCGAGGTTGTTTATGGTTCCATATAAATTTTTGAAATGTTTGTTCTATATCTGTGAAATATGCCATTGGTACTTTAATAGGTATTGTATTGAATCTGTAAATTGCTTTGGGTAGTATGGACATTTTGATGATGCTAATTCTTCTGATCTATGAACACGGTATATGTTTCCATTTGTTTGTGTCTTCCTTGATTTCTTTCTTCAGTGTTGTATAGTTTTCTGCATACAGGTCTTTTACCTCCCTGGTTAGGTTTATTCCTAGGTATTTTATTTTTCTTTTTGCTATAATGAATGGGATTTTTTTCTTGATTTCTGCTTCTGCTGTTTCCTTGTTGGTATACAAAAATGCCTTTGATTTCTGGATATTGACTTTGTATCTGGCTCTTTGGCCAAATTCATTTATTAGGTCAAGCAGCTTTTTGGCCAAGTCTATAGGATTTTCTATGTACACTATCATGTCATCTGCAAACAATGATAGTTTTGTTTCCTCCTTTCCAATTTGGATGCCTTTTATTTTCTTTTCTTGTCTAATCGCTGTGGCTAATACTTCCAATACTATATTGAATAGAAGTGGTGAAAGTGGACAACCTTGTCTTGTTCCTGATCTTAGTGGAAAAGATTTTAGTTTTTGCCCATTGAGTAAGATGTTGCCTGTAGGTCTCTCATATATGGCCTTTATTATCTTGAGGAATGCTCCCTCTATTCCCACTTTGCTGAGTGTATTTATCATAAATGGGTGCTGTACCTTATCAAATGCTTTTTCCAAATCTATTGATATGATCATGTGATTTTTGTCTTTGCTTTTGTTTATGTGATGTATTACATTTACTGATTTGCGTATGTTGAACCATCCTTGCATCCTTGGGATGAATCCCACTTGGCCATGGTATACGATCTTTTTAATGTATTGTTGGATGCAGTTTGCCCATATTTTGTTGAGGATTTTAGTGTTTATGTTCATCAGCGATATTGGCCTGAAGTTTTCATTCTTTGTAGTATCTTTATCTGGTTTTGGGATTAAGATGATGCTGGCTTCATAAAAAGAGTTTGGGAGTCTTCCATCATTTTGGATTTTTTGGAATAGTCTGTGAAGGATAGGGGTTAGCTCTTCCTTAAATGCTTTGTAGAATTCTCCTGTGAAACCATCTGGTCCAGGGCTTTTGTGTGTCAGGAGTTTTTGGATTACAGCTTCAATTTCATCTGTTGTTATTGGTCTGTTCAGGCTTTCTGTTTCTTCTTCATTGAATTTTGGAAGGTTATTTTTTTTAGAAACTTGTCCATTTTACCTAGATTTTCAAATTTCTTGGCATATAGTTCTTCATAGTAATTTCTTACAATCTTTTGTATTTCTGTGGTGTCAGTTGTAATCTCTCCTCTTTCATTTCTGATTGTGTTTATTTGGGTCCTCTCTCTTTTTTTCTTGATGAGCCTGCTTAAAGGCTTGTCAATTTTGTTTATCTTTTCAAAGAACCAGCTCTTGGATTCATTGATCCTTAGAATTGTGCTTTTAGTCTCTATGTCATTTAATTCTGCTCTGATCTTGGTTATTTCCTTCCTTCTACTTGCTCTGGGCCATCTTTGTTGTTGTTTCTCAAGTTCTTGTAGGAGTAGGGTTAAGTTGTTTGTTTGAGATGTTTCTATCTTTTTTAGGTAGGCCTGTATTGCTATGAACTTCCCTCTGAGGACTGCCTTTGCTGTGTCTCATAAGTTTTGGGTCGTTGTGAGTTTATTTTCATTTGTTTCCAGAAGCGTTTTGATTTCCTCCCTAATTTCATTCTTGACCCATTCATTGTTTAATAGCATGCTATTCAATCTCCATGATTTTGAGGATTTTGGGTTTTCCCCCTTGGGGTTGGTTTCTAGTTTCAGTCCCTTGTGGTTGGAGAAAATGCTTGGTATGATTTCAGTTTTCTTGAATTTGTTGAGGCTTGTTTTGTGTCCTATCATGTGGTCTATCTTTGAAAATGTTCCATGTGCATTTGAAAAGAGTGTGTATTTAGATTCTTTGGGATGAAGGGCTTTATATATATCAGTTAAGTCCATTTCATCTAGAGTGTTTTTCAATGCCACAATATCTTTGTTGATATTTTGTTTGGAAGATTTGTCCATTTTTGACAGGGGGGTGTTAAAGTCCCCTACTATAGTTGCGTTGCTGTCAATATCTTTCTTGAAGTCCTCTAAGATTTTCTTTATGTATTTAGGTGCTCCTATGTTGGGTGCATATATATTTACAATGTTTATGTGTTCTTGCTGGATTCTTCCCTTGAGTATTATGAAGTGACCTTCTGGGTCTCTCTTTATGGCTTGTCTTTTGAAGTCTATTTTGTCTGATATGAGTATTGCTACCCCAGCTTTTTTTCCTGTCCATTTGCTTGGAAAACTTGTTTCCCGCCCTTCACTTTGAGTCTGTGTAGGTCTTTTGTCCTGATGTGGGTCTCTTGTAGGCAGCTTATGTGTGGATCATGCTTTCTTATTGATTCAGCTATTCTATGCCTTTTGATTGGAGCATTTCATCCATTTACATTTAAGGTTGTTATTGATAGGTACTTATTCATTGCCATTTTTGTACCTGTGTTTCTCTTTCTCTCTCTCTCTCTCTCTCTCTCTCTCTTCCTTCCCTCCTTTCCTTAAAGCAGTCCCTTTAGTATCTCTTGCAGAACCAGTTTGGTAGAGGTGTATTCTTTTAGACTTCTTTTGTCTGGTAAGCTCCTTATTTGGCCTTCTATCTTGATTGAAAACCTTGCTGGGTAAAGTAGTCTTGGTTGCAGGCCTTTGGTTCTCATTACTTGGAATATTTCTTGCCATTCTCTCCTGGCTTGGAGTGTTTCCATTGAGAAGTCAGCTGCTAACCTTATCGGGGCTCCCTTGTACATTACTTCCTTTTTTCTCCCTTGCTGCCTTTAGGATTCTCTCTTTATCTTGGAATTTTGCCATTTTAATTATGATGTGTCTTGAAGTGGGCCGGCCTCTTTGGGTTCCTCTTGATTGGTACTCTCTTTGTTTCCTGAATTTGTGTGACTTTTTCTGTTATCAAATTAGGGAAGTTTTCCATTATTACTTTTTCAAATAGGTTTTCTATCCTTTGCTCTTCTTCTTCTCCTTCTAGTATCCCTATAATATGGATATTATTATGTTTCTTATTGTCTTGCATTTCTCTTAATCTCTCTTCATTCTTTCTGAGCCTCTTTTCCTTTTCTTGCTCTTTCTAGGTGTTCTTTTTCTACTTTGTCCTCTAACTCACTGATCCGATCTTCTGCTTCTTCAATTCTGCTTTTCATTTCTTCCACTGTGTCCTTCAGTTCAGAAATTGTCTTCTTTATTTCCTCTTGGCCCTTGTTGATAGTTTCTATTTCCTTTTTCATGTTGATATAGTTTGCAGTGAGTTCATCGTAGCTTCCATGTAGTTTCTGGTAGCTTATTGAGAGCTCATGGAGCTTCCTGACAACCATTGCTTTGAACTCAAAATCCGATAGTTGAGTTGCCTCCATTTCATTTAGCATTCTTTCTGGGGCTTCCTCCTTTCCTTTCATTTGGGGATTGTTTCTTTGTCTTCCCATTGTTTGTGTGACTTTTCTTGTGAGTCTCAGTTTCTTAAATTGATTTGTTCTGGTTCCCTGAGTTTATGGTGCAAACTTCTGTGGTAGAATACCTGTGAGATTCAGTGGTGCTGTCTCCTTCGGGTATCCTGGTGTTCACAGCTTCCACTGTCTCAGCTGTTGAAATGTCCCCTCTTTGGGAAGGACCAACTCTGGTTTTTTCACAGTTCCAGGTTTTTTTTTCCCCTTCTTTTTTGTCTCACTCATGGTATTTAAAAAGAGAAAAGAGGAAGAAAAAATGAAAAAAGAAGAAAGAAAAGAAAAGAAAAAAGAGGAAGGAAGAATTGATAAAAATTGGAAAGAAAGGAAGAAGGAATAAAACAAGAATGAAGTAATGAGAAGCAAAAGGAGTTGAGGGCAAAAAAGATAAAAATAATGAAAAAATAATTTAAAAAATTATTTAAAAAACCCCAAAATGAAAAACTCTTGCTGTTTTCAGACTTGCCAAGCTGGTTTTTCTGGTCTTGCTGGCTGCAACATCCGAGGGGTGACGCTATCGCTTTTCTCCCTGTTCGGCACTCAGTTATCTTTGGGCTACTCTCCCCAGAGCTAGCCCGGCTCCTCTCCACACAGGGCCTCGGGTGTATGTTCTGAGCCTCCTGGGGAGCGCGCACTTTCTTGAGTTTATGGGTGTGAGCTCGGGTCTCCTACGTGGTGTGCACCTACCCCAGTTGCACATGGGCACCTATTGTCACTCAGTGATCTCCAATGGCGTGTTTGCCACTGAGACCTTAACTCTTCTCTGTGAGACTTCAAGCAACCAGGTTTCTCCCAGTGCTGCTGAAACCTTGTTTGGCTGGGGAGGGCGCGGTTGACCCAGCTCCCTCCCTACAGCCCTGTGGCAGGCCGGGCAAGCACCGGGCCTGGGGCCTCAGCCACCCTGGTCTCCGTGCTGATCCTTGGGCTCTTATTGTTCTGAAGTACTCTCCTTACCATCTGGTTTTTCAATGTCTGCTACAATTTTCAATCTCTTGTTTTCAAATATGCTGTGTTTCTGATGGTTGTTTGCTCTGTTCCTCCGTAGATCAGCCCGGTTTTTCTCCCGTGTGCAGGGGGAAGTGGAATCTGCTCCCTCCTACCGCACCACCATCTTCCTTCTCTCCATGTCTTTTCACTCTCTTAACAGTGACTTTCAGTGAGCAAAAGTTTTTAATTTCAATGAAGTCCAGTTTATCCATTTCTTTTATGGGTCAAGTTTTTGTTTTCATGGCTGAGACTCCTTTAACCCCAGGTCATGAAGATTTTCTCTCGGGTTTTCTTCTAATTATTTTATAGTTTGAGGTTTAATCTTTAGATCTTTGGTACATTTTGAGTTAATGTTTGTATAAACTGTGAGGTTTAACTTTTGAAGTTCATATATATGTGTGTGTATATATAGATACACATACATATATATACACACATATATAGCTCCAATTGTTCCAACACTATTTGTTGAAACCTGTCTATATTGATCAGCTAATAAATATGTCTATATTTTGAAAACAGTGATAATATTTGAAACCAGCACCTTGGACCTTCCAAACAACATCATTCTCTCGGTCAATAAATCAGTCTGACAACCAATCAGATAGGCATTCGATTGTTTAAATTACTCAACAAACATATACATCGTGCCTGCCCTGTGTCTGTCATCATGCAATGTGCCAGTGTTTCAAAAGTGTCGGGGATGTGATTTGTTTTCTTCCAGGGTTTCGTGGTCTGCTCAGGGAAACAAAGTGGAACAAAAACACCTTATCAGTCTCTGCACAAAAGAAGATCCCTTTGATTTATGCTATGACTTCAAAGATTCTTTATTTAATATCTAATCATCACTTGTGTGAGATCCTAATTCTTTAACTTTTGGCTTTTTTTCTTACATCATTGATCTAATCTCTTTAGATTGATCAAACACATCAATGGTTAGAAGAGAACACTCTGAGAGGGAAGCTGAAAGTGAACCCTTTCGCTAAGGAAAAGAAATATGTGTTTGTTTGTTTGTTCATGTGTGAACACTCTTGGTTTCTTGTACTTAAAGTCTAAATTTTTGTACAGTGGGTTTTCTTAAAATGAGGCACATTAGCACCAAACTTACCACTCTTTTCCTCTGCAGAGGTTAGAGCAATAAACCAGATCCTTTAAGTGTTCTATAGATAAAGATAGTGCTGAAACCTGTAAGTCAGTAATTCTAGTTATTTTCAATTAATTTGTGATCAGAATAATATTTAGAAATAGAAAGTAGATGGTGTTCCCTGTTTATTAGGCTCAATGAATAAGCTGGCTTTTGGCTTTTGAGAGAGTGGATAGGGGATCAGATATAAGTTATGAGGCATTACGATCTCTCCAATCTTAACCAGAACACCTTCCTCCCACCCCGAGTTTGACATTCTAGTTTGTTAGATTGATAGTAAGTTGGGGGTGGATTTCAGTTTGCATGACGTATTTGTCAGCTTGGGTTGCCATGCCTTGATACCTTCCCTACCCTGTTTATTTTGATGTGTGCAGTAAACCAGTAGGAAGCTAGAAGAGCATGACTTATAGCACATAATAAAAAAATAATAATAAGTGACAACAGTAGCTAATATTTATTGAGCACTTACTATGTGTCAGACAATCTTCAAAGCTCTTTGTACAGATAAACATTTTATTCCTTCAACAATCTGGTAACGTAAGTAGCATTATCATTCCCATTTTACAGATGAGAAAATGGTAGTACAGAGACGTGGTGGGCAGATTCTAACATTGCATCCAGTGATCCTTATCATTTATGTCTGATGTGATCTCTTTCCCAAGTGTGGGATGGCCTATCAACTCTTCTAATCAACAGAAATGACAAAGATAATGGGATGTTACTTCTGTGATTTGGTTACATGAGATCGTGACTTCTGTCTTGGTAGCAGATTTCATTCCCTTGCTGGCTTTAATGAAGCAAGTAGCCATGTTGAAGAGGTCCACGTCTCAAGAAGTACAATTATCTTTCCACATAGAAGGGCATTTTAGAGAATTTTAAACTATTGTCATCCACCAATGCAGTCTCAACAGGATCCCTGCAATCACAAAGTCCATAGGTTTTAAACTGCCAAGAGTTTCTTAGGAACTGAGACCCTCAGTCCAATAGCCCTTGCAAAACTGAAATTCTGCCAACAGAGTGAGCGGTGGAGGCGAGCACTTTCCCAGCTGAACCTCCAGATGAGACCCTAGCCCTTGCTGGTCCATCGATTGCAGCCCTTTGAGAGACTCCGAGCAGAGGATCCAGTTAAAGTGGACTCATTTTTGGACTCAAGAAACTGTGAAATAATAAATGTGTTGTTCTAAGCTGCTAAATTTGTGATATTTGTTATGCAGTCATAGATAACTAGTACAAGAGATGTCAAGTAGTTTGTCCAAAGTCACACATCAATTTGTGTATAGGCTGTATGTTTCCTCTTAATGATCATCTCATGTAGAAATATTCCCAAAGTATTTGCCACATGGCGTTGGATTTCCCATTAAGAAATTATATATTTAGAGCATCAGGATTCTGAAGGAAAAGGAACCTTGGGAATCTTCTTTGGAGTATGGAGTAAAGTATTGATCTTGACTTCCTTACTATTTTTATTTTGTTGTTCAGGGAGCTACTGATTCTTTGGATTTAGCCATCAGTCTGTTTTCATTATTGAATGACTCTAAAGGGTGCTAAGACCAGGTAGAAAGGAGTTTATGGTAGAAATCAGCTGGGGACCATTTTTAACATCTCCATACCAATCAGTTTAAAAGAAAGATGAATGTAGTTGATAATTGTGGTGGATGAGTTCTTCCTCAGAGGTACCGGTGAAGACGTGATTTTTTAAAACACTCTGGTAACCTATTACTTCAAGTCTTTTTAAATTTCTGGGGAAAAAATCAAACATGCAAATCAATAGTACATCAACATCCCTGATGCTATTTCTCTCTCCTGGGCTAGGATTGTCTTAATGGCACATTATGTGTTTAGAAGAGTGTGATAACCCCTCAGTGACCCCCCCTCCTGCCATAATCATCACCCAAGTAGGAAAAAACCCCAGCCCTCTCAGGAGGCCTTCATTTCTGGACAATACCTTCCTCTAGTAATGGAAACACATAGAATTATTTTTTTCACATAGAAGGACATGTTCACACATTTAACTTCAGGCATCTACATAGAGAACCTCACAGGATATTTGCAACCATGAATCTGATAGGTTTTAAGTTGATTTAGTCTTCTGGGGTCATGCTGGCTTTCTCAGGCTACTGGGTGGGCTGGTGTCCTGAGTAGAAAGTTTCGGACATCCTCGATACCCCAGAATGCGGCAAATAAACCAGCTGACATGGAATTGCATTCCTGTGGTGCCTGGGGGTGTTTTGAGGTCAACTGTCATGAGAAAGTGTGGTAGATTTTTCTTCGCATGCTCTTCCTTTTCTAGTTCCATCCTCCCACAGCAGTCTCCCTTGTCTCTCTCAGTGTCTCAGGCATATATTCAAAATACTTGCGTTTGAAGATGAAAATTGCGACTTAAACATCAATCAGTCATTATTCTTATATGCTGTGAAATATTCATGATATTTGCTTAGAGAAAAAAGCTCTAACCTGAACTATAAATTGAAGTTTTCAGACAAGTCTTTTCTGATTAAGAACTATAATAAAGGCTCATTCTCTGGTTAAATTTCTGAGAGCACTTACATTTGCAGTTTTGGAAGTATCCTGTATAGAGCCAGAATGTCTTTTTGGCCATATTTCTGGCTTCCTTGGACATTTTGGTTCCTAAATTAAAATTTTAAGATGTTCTAGTTCCATTTACCATTGGCATAACTTGAAGAAAGACCAAGTTAAAAGGCTCTTGGAAAGCTTTTATAAGTCATTTTGGATGACAGTGCATTCTGGCCAGACTGAGATGAGTTTAGTGTAAGTGAATCAGAAACACATGGATGACACTTCCCTTAGTGAGCAACTGTGCATTAATGTGGGACCAGAATGCAGAAAGCCAGAGACCATTTCATCTTGGTTAAGCTCACATGGTGGAGGGATGTTGCTGAACTCCAAGCCAACTTGTTCCTGCATAGTCTACCCAGTAGTGCAAGGTTCCTGTGGGCAGGAGCATTGTACCCATGGTCTCATCCTGTTCATTACAGGTGTTTACCACACTGGTTGGTGGCTAAAGGTCTGTGAATATTCTCTTGACAAACTCCAGATTTTCTTGACTTTCCATGTGAGCTCTGGAGTTCAAATCTTTCCCCACCATTTACTAACTATGTGACCTTGGATAACAGTGATATAGCCTCTGAATCCTTAGTCTCTCATTCTGTAAAATAAAGATAATGGTAAAATAGAAGCCATTATCTAGCATTGCTCTGAGAATTAATTGAGGTTGAGTGTAAAAAAGGATTTAGTACAGTTTCTGGCATAAAGCAAGTGTTCAATAAAAGCAAATGTTCAAATAATGTTAGGTATTATTATTTCTGACTTAAACATCACTAGAGATTATACAGGAATAATAGGCATTGTTATAATTCTTTAATGAACCTAGATGGATTATGCTGTCATCATCAGAACATTTGGAAGTAGATTGAAAGGCCTGGCCAATAGGATTATCATTCAGTATGGTACCATTGGCACTTAAGCCCTGGCTGGACAGCCTGAATTGAAAGCCTGGCACCACCTAACCACCCCTGCCTGGCTTTAGAACATTGTGGAATAACCTCAGATCCGGAAATTCTAGTTAGAATCGATGACACCAGGGTTCAGGTCCACTTGTGAAAGCCCCATGACAAGGTGTCAGTCCACATCAGCGTTCTGCAGTGAGCCTCTTTTTGCCTAATGTGCACAGATGGGTGGTTCTTTTGTTAGCCAATTGCGACTCAGGTGCTCCATTGTGAGGCAGCCATTAGAGCTGTAGATTCACTGTGCTGTCCACGTGCTGGGTGCTTCATGGATCTCTTATGCATCAAAATACAGTGTTCCCACTGCTGGGGATTTTACAAAGCCAGAAAATGCTGGCGAAAGGAAAATTTGAACTAGTAAAGTAGTTTGAAAATTCAAACTAGTAAAGTAGCTTTCATTGCTTCTCACCATCATCACCGTCAGATTATCTGCCAGCTCTGGTTTTCTTGTTCCCTGGAACTAGCTTCCTGCCTTCTGATAGCCCTTGGGTTCTTACAGTCCCAGTGTCCACACCACCCCACCTGTTACTAGCCAACTGTGTGGCAGAGGGACAAAATGTTCAGAGGGTACTTTTAGAATCAGAGTTAAAAATAAATGATCCCTGTCTCTGTCTACTTGTTTTTAATCTGTGTGTGTTGATGTTGCACCTGGTAGCACCAAAGCCTGCTCTTGATGATGGCAACATGAAAGGGCTTTGTGGGCATTCAGAGGTGTTGTCTGTGAATATGTCTGTTTTTGAGAAAAATAGATTCTGCAGATCATGTTCTCTTTTGGCACTAGCCAAATATGTTTATTCACTGCTTTTCAGAATCAGGACACTGCTTTTCACACAGGCTGTTTAGGAGTTACTCGTCCATATTTTGCTAAGTTTAGTGAGTCTTTTTAAAAAATATATTTTATCGATTATGATATTACAGTTATCCCAATTATTCCCCTTTTGCCCCCTTCCACACAGTACCACTCCATTCCCTCTGGCAATTCTCCCCCCTCTTAGTTTGAGTCTGTGGGTTATACATATAAGTTCTTTGGCTTCTCCATTTCCTGTACTGTTCTTAAAGTTCCCCTGTCTATTCTGTACCTACCAATTATGTTTCTTATTCCTTGTACCTTTTCCCCTATTTCCCCCTCCCCCTCCCTACTGATAACCCTCCAAATGTTCTCCATATCTGTGATTCTGTTTATGTTCTGTTGGTTTGTTTAGTTTGTTGTTTAGAGTCAATTGTTGATAGTTATGAATTTACTGCCATTTTAATGTTCATAGTTTTGATCTTCTTTTTCTTAAGTAAGTCCCTGTAAAATTTCATGTAATAATGATGTGGTGATGCTGAGCTCCTTTAGCTTTACCTTGTCTGGGAAGCACTTTTTTTTTTCTTTTTTGCCTTTCCATTCTAAATGATGGCTTTGCTAGATAGAATACTCTACTCCTTGCTTTTCATCACTTTGAATACTTCTTGCCAGTCCCTTCTAGCCTGCAAAGTTTCTTTTGAGAAATCAGCTGACAGTCTTATGGGAACTCCCTTGTAGGTAACTCGCTACTTTTCCCTTGCTACTTTTAAGATTCTCTGTTTCTCTTTAACCTTTGGCATTTTAATTATGATGTGTCTTGGTGTGGTCCTCTTTGTGTCCATTTTGTTTGGGACTTTGTGTTTCCTGGACTTGTATATCTATTTCCTTCACCAAATTAAGGAAGGTTTCTTTCATTATTTTTTCAAATAAGTTTTCAATTTCTTGTTTTTCCCTTCTCCTTTTGGCACCCCTGTGATTTGAATGTTGGTACATTTGAAGTTGTCCCAGAAGCTCCTTAGCCTATTCTTGTTTTTTGGAGTCTTTCTTCTTCTTGCTGTTCTGATTGAATGTCCTTTCCTTCCTTATGTCTTGAATTATTGATTTGATTCTCAGCTTTGTCCACTCCACTGTTGGTTCCCTATAAACTTTTCTTTATTTCATTTAGGGTAACCTTCATTTCTGCCTGGGTCTTTTTTATGCTGTTGAAGTATCCAGTGAGTTCCTTGAGTGTCCTTATAACCAGTGTTTTGAACTCTGCATCTGATAGATTGCTTATTTCCATTTTATTTAGTTCTTTTTCTGGAATTTTGTTTTGTTCTTTCATTTTGGCTACATTTCTTTGCCTCATCATTTTGGCAACCTCCCCATGTTTGTTTCTATGTATTAGGTAGAGCCTCTTTGACTCTCTGCTTTAGTAGCATGGTCTATTGTAGAAAAGTGCATGGGTAAGTTGGATGGGGCAGAGGCTTAGGTAATCACCAGGGTGGGGCATCCTATGTGAACCAGGTTTTGGAGTCTCTGATATGGTGTTGCCTCTCTGTGGCTCTGTGTAGGGGAAGGCTCAGAAAGAGGACAATGTCCTTGCCTACCTGGTGGAGTTTTGCCTGGGAAGAAGCTGTCCCCCAGCACTCACCCTGATGCCGGATGCTTCAGTTTCACCCCGTTTGCCACTGGTGCCCTTTAAGCTGCTGCCCTGGTGCTGGAGCCCAGAGGGAGTGAGTCTGCATAAGTCCTAAGTTCATTTTTGGCCCTTTAAAGAGGAAATGCCTGAGAATACTGCAGTTCTCTGCTGTCCCAACCCTCTCTGGTTGTTACAGCCAGAAGTTATGGAGACTTATCTTTCTGGCACTGGAACCCTGGGCTGGGCAGTCTGATGTGGGACTGAGATCCCTTGCTCCTGAGATATCCTTCCCAATTTTTGTCACCACACATGTGTGTGGGACCACCAGTTCTGCATCTCCATGTCTCCAGGTGTCTCTGTGTGTTTCCACATTTCTCTGTGCATCTCTGGGCATCTCTACTACTTCTACCCATCTGGATGAATCTGACTTCTTTAATTCCTTGATTGTTTGACTTCCATACAGCTCAGTTTTCTGACAAATATGGGTGACAGTTGTTTTGTAGTTTAGTTGTAATTTTTGCTGTGGTTATGTAAGGAGGTGAGCCATATTTACCTATACCTCCATCTTGACCAGAAGTCCCCCAAAGACCCACTTTTAGTGAGTCTTATTCAAAGTATTCTAAGCAGGCTTCTCTTTTATATATTGGAATCTGAGTCTACTTCATCATAAATAACTCCCATTTGGGAGTGGGTATAAGGTGTATCAAGACAAATCCTCTCTGTCCCCATTATTCAGCCACATGGATTCTGATGAAAGGAATCACATTAGTCAAACATAACTGGTGACCCTGATGAGATTTCATTCTCTGGGGTGGACTTAACAAGGAAGATAATTTTTTAGCTGAATTCTGAAAGGTGAACTGGAGTTCTTGAGGACATGTGCAAATTTAAGAGGAAGTAAATGGGATTTATTCAGGGTATGGCTGGCACTTTAGAAAGAGTGGAGTCAAGGGCTTTCGGAACCAAATCCCAGCCTTGGGTGCCACACTTGCTAAGCTGTTTCTGTAAGAGATAGGGAATTGTTAAAAGTTTGGAGTAAGGGAGTGACGTAGACTTCAAAAGGTACATCTGGTGGCAGAATGGGAGGTGGGACAGGGAGGAGGGCTCGGTGAGATGGGAGATAGGGAGGCCAGCCAGATGGTGACAAAAATGACAGCCTGGGTGAGCTACAGGCTGAAGGAATAGACAAGAAAGACATGTTGCAAGGAGAAAACAAAGTGTTTCCTTTAAAGAAGAAATGACTATAGCAGTGTCTTTCTCTAAGGTTGAGGGAGAACTTCTCAGCTAGAAAAGCTAGTTAGTGTGCATATTACATTATGCAAAGGGAGGCCCCTTTGGGAAACAGTCAAAACAGCCCCTTTGGGAAAGTGTTCTACAAAAGAGAGTTACAGGAATGTTTCATTTTCTCTTGGTCCTGAGAGAGGTGAGTTTTGTAGGGACCCTGGAACTTACAGGAATAGAGGGAAATCTTGTAGGGACCCTGGAACTTACAGGAATAGAGGGAAATCCATCTATTGTTCGTATAAGGAAGGGGAGAGGGGGCCAAAGGATGATGCTGGTTGGCTTTCAAGAACTTAGAAATTCCCTGCAGCAGGAATAAGCACCTCAGATGAATGATGACCAGAATAATTTTGAGTTGTTTGCTGATCTCTGCTTACCTGTGTTGTCTTCTTCTATTATTCCAAAGTCTTCAGTTAAACTCTAGCCTGTGTGAGTGCTGCTTTGGGAGAATGAAATGGTGGAAAGTGTGTGCTTGGAATGGGAAAATGAGGGACGTTCAGGCTTCTCTGGGCTAGCATGGAGGTATCATGTTCAGGGAAGGCAAGGTGCTGGAAATTCAGGCAGTGACCCCCAGAAAGTGAGCAGAGGCCTCATGTAGGCACCGGAGCCAAGCTAGGAGCCAGGCAGTACCTGAGAGGCAGACAGCAGGGTTGACTGACTCAAAAGCGGAACTGAAACCACCTCCCCTTAATTATACCAGAAGAAAGTGACCCCAGCTGGGATTGAAGAGGCAAGGTCCTGCTGTTACATGGCTAGCTGCCTCAGAGAGCAGTTTTTTAGGACTTCAGAGATTTGTAAGAGGTTAGAGTCATCTGAATATGTAGAGAGATTGAATGTGGGAGGAACAGAAGAGGTAGGGGTCAAAGATGGCAGAGGAATACCAGTTATGCTACCAGATACCGTGTTTTTTGGACCATAAGATGCACCTAGGCTTTAGAGGCTGAAAATAGGGAAAAAAATTTTGAAGCAAAAAATGTGGTAAAATATTTAATAACAAATAACATGATACTTCACCAATGTAAATGTAAACAGAACTTAACAGCAGCATTAACAACCGTTATTCCTCCCAAATTTGGGTGGGGGAGTGCATCTCATAGTCCGAAGTAAGCTAGGGAGTTCAGGAGGGTGGTGATAGAAATTTGTTTGAAAGTGGGGTTGTGGAATAGGAATGGAATATGAAGTGTTTATAAAAATATCCAAAGGGAGAGGTCCAGCTGGTGTCTAGGATCATAAATGTGGGAGCAGGATGAAGATCCATGATAAAGCTACAGATTGTTTTTTTGTACAGAGGCAGGTGACTGGAAAAGACACCCAGAGAGGGTCAGAAGGCAAAGGAAAGAGGCAGTGGCAGAGGCCTAGATGTATTCACAAGTATTTTCCACATGGGACACTTGGGGGTGGCTTTTCTTTATAACTTTGCCATGTTTACCTGGACATTACTTCTTTCTTCTCTTACTTCTAGTAGTGCTCCCAGGTAAAGGAACTATAAATAGGAATTACTTCTCTGCCCAGGAGACTCTGTGCCTCTGCCTTTTATAGTCCCTATGAATCTTCTGTGGATCAGGAACTTTCCATTAAGGGCCTATTGTGCTCGGGCACTGAGAATTTAGCAGTGTGCTTCAAATATTAGCTCAATCTAAAAATGGTCACAACTTATAAATCTACTTCTTATACTGCTGCCCCTTAAGGAAGCCTGAACAGTTCACTTTTGATGCAAATACTGTTACAGAATGGATCCATTTGGGGGAGTCCAGATACTGTTACCAAAACAAGCCCTTCCCCTGGGGTCTTTCTGTACTATGGTTCTTGCCCGCTGCCAGGTGTTAGGAATTGTGGCTCTCAATACCAGAGTTTTGTAAAAAAGAAAGGAACTATTTATTCAAAAGCTATACAGGTTTAGAGTAACGGTGGAATGTCGCTGTTGAATTTCAAAGTCCCTTTATAACACCCACAAACACACACACAGTCCTGCCTCCCCTCACTAAACCAGGCCAGTCAGGGGTACTGCATCTCAGGAAAAGAGACTCCATTTCCTCCAAGTAATCTGTGCTGAGTCCGACAGGTCTCCCACAGTCCCCAGTACCATCAGCTATGTTGCTGTGATCTCTAGTTCTTAACCCAAAACCACATGGCACCTCCTCATGGCTCACCAGCGAGAGTACTTTCAACTCTTTTCTGCCCATATGGTCTCACATTGTCCCCCATCCCTCATTGTCTCCGTCGCACATGGTGGCCTGCCTTTAGTTTAAATCTCAGCCTAGAACCTCCTCTGTAACCCCATTTCTGACTCCTTCCACAATTGGCTACACCTGCTAGCACTCCTACAGTTTCTGCCTTTCTTGGCTGCCATAGTTATTCTGGGCAGGCATGGCCCTGTGGCCTGGAGTGAACCATCTCCAAGCTCTTGTGTAGGCCAGGTAACTGGGGAGCTGCCTCCCAGTTACATCATGGGTCAAAGTCATGCATACCTTTCTGGCTCCACTAGGGCCGGAAGACTAGTCTGCTGTTATTGATATGCAAAATGACTCTCAATCCTTGTGTTGCTGCTTTTCTTTTCTCTTTTAAAAATATTTTATTTCTTTATTTTTAGAAAGAGGGGAAGGGAAGGAGAAAGAGAGGGAGAGAAACATCAATGGGTGGTTGCCTCTCACATGGCCCCCACTGGGGACCTGGCCCACAACCCAGGCACATGCCCTGACAGGGAATTGAACTGCAACCCTTTGGTTCACAGCCTGTGCTCAATCCACTGAGATACACCAGCCAGGGCATGTTGCTGCTTTTCTTAGCCCCCAAAGCTAGACTTGTGTGCTTGGGGAAGGAGGGAGGCTCTCTGTGGCCTCTTAGCCTACCCCCATTACAATACTAGAATCACTCCTATCCCATCCTATCCTGTCCTATTTCTCTCCATTCTACTCCATTCTATACAATTTCTATATACGCAGCCTAAATGAGCAGGCTATATTCCAGAAATAAATTTAGAAATCAATAATTTAAAACTTGGATCACATTTTCTTATAGAACTAATGTTAAAATAACATGGTTTAACACCTGTGCTTTTGGCATAGGCTGTGGGCCAGAGTCCCCAGTATGTGGCCAGAAGAGAAAATCATGAATTATGTGCTCCTATTCAAGGCTCTGGGGTATGCCACCACCCTTTCCATACTACCCCTGAGCTCCCAAATACCCACTGTCTTTATAAGCCAGCCATTTGGATGAACTGATTAAATAAATAATTTACTTGACTGGAACACAAAGAGTGAGTCAATGAATTAACCTCTGAGTCAGTCTACTCCAAGCTATACAGTTTGCTTTTGATTTTTAAGAATATCCTAATTTGGAGACATCGATGAGATAAATCAGTTAACAGATTTAATATTGAGTAGGGCTAAAGGTGATGGTGGAGTAACAGAAGTACAGGGACACTGACCATCAGTCAGAAGTGATTGGAGAAGTTAACACAACGACAGCAGGTAGGTATGTGTGGAAGCCTCGAAGTCTAAGGTCATTGTTTAGATCAGAGCTGAAGGGCTCTGTCAAAAGGGACAATACATTTTAAGTTAATGAGAGAGACATTAAATAACTAATTAGTCAACTGTTGACAACTGTACACGTGGCAGGGAAATAGGAAACAAGATGGCCTCTGGAGAGCTTGCAATAAAACATGAGAGGTGGGTACATTTTTGGTTGGAGAAAGATAGGGTGCTATGGGAACGCCTTTGAAGGGAGCTTGCTCCTCATAAGTAGGAGGCCAAGGTGTGTGGGGCAAAGGTTTCCTGGAAGAATATGAATTAGCAAAATGAAGAGAGACGGGAAAAAGTTCCAAGCTTGGAGACCAGAGGAAATAGCACAGCTGAAGTGTGGCTGTAAGCGATAACCTGAAAGAACCCCATTTTGCTGAGAGTTAGAATGCAGAAAGGGTGGAGAAATAAGCATCTGGCATTTGAGCAGTTTCTAGAACTTAGTTTCCTCAAGTGAACTAAAATTTAAAACTTGAATGTAAAAAATTTACTGAATTCCTGTGATAATGGAGGGTATGTAACCAAAACAGAGTATTTCATAGCTAGTATTACAACTAGTTTTTAGGAGAAAAAAAAAAAAACATTTACTTTCTGTCACCAATTGGATTTTCCCTAATGTGATCCTTATATTGGATCTGGAAAGTTCTTATGTTGTTGAAATTATGTAATTTTAAACCTTTAATGTACATGCTAAGATAATTTTCTTTTTATATCTAAGAGATCCCAAAACCAGAGGCAAAATTACAAAAAGCCAAAGAGATTGTTTTCATGCTTTCTTATTATTTAAAAGAAGCAAAATGCTATTTTTCCCCCTCCTTAAATGATTGGGTAAACCTTTTCTCTAGGAAAACCCTTAAACCAAACAGGATTGTTTTGGTTTCCTTGATACCTCCAGTCCTTTTATTCAGTATATTTTATTGATTATGCTATTATAGTTGTCCCATTTTTCCTCTTGGCCCCCCTCTACCTGGTACCCCCATTCCCTCCAGCAATACCCCCTTAGTTCATGTCCATGGGTCTTACATATGAGTTCTTTGGCTTTTCTACTTTCCATACTATTATTTCCAACACCCCCCACCCCCATCTATTCTGTACCCACCAACTATGCTTCTTATTCCCCATACCTTCCCCCCATTGCCCCTCCCCCTGCCCACTGATAACCCTCCGTATGATCTCCATCTCAATGACTCTGCTCCTGTTCTATTGCTTGCCCAGTTTGTTTTTGTTGTTTTAGATTCCGTTGTTGATAGTTGTGAGTTTGTTGTCACTTTATTATTCATAGTTTTGATCATCTTCTTTTTCTTAGATAAGTCCTTTTAACATTTCATATAATAAGGGCTTGATGATGATGAACGCCTGTAGCTTTATCTTATCTGGGAAGCTCTTTATCTGCCCTTTGGTTCTAAATGATACCTTTGCTGGGAAGAGTAACCTAGGTTGTAGGTCTTTGATTTTCAGCTCTGAATACTTCTTGCAAGTCCCTTCTTGCCTTCGAGGTTTCTTTTGAGTAATCAGCTGATAGTCTTATGGGAACTTCTTTGTAGGTGTTTCTCTTGCTTTTCAATTGCTTTTCTCTTGCTGCTTTTAAGATTCTTTCTTTCTCTTTAACCTTTGGCATTTTAATTATGACGTGTCATGGTGTGGCCTTCTTTGGGTCCAACTTGTTTGGGATTCTTTGAGCTTCCTGGACTTTTATGTCTATTTCCTTCTCCAAATTAAAGAAGGTTTCTTTCATTATTTTTTCAAATAAGTTTTCAATTTCTTGCCCTTGCTCTTCTCCTTCTGGCATCCCCTATGATTGGGATGTTGGAATGTTTAAAGTTATCCCAGAGATTCCTCAGCCTGTCTTTGTTCTTTCCAATTCTTGTTTCTTCTTTCTATTCTGGTTGACTGTTTATTTCTTCCTTTTCTTCCAAATCATTTATTTGAATCTCAATTTCCTTCCCTTCACTGTTGGCTCCTTGTATATTTTTCTTTATTTAACCTTGTATAGCCTTCACTTCATCCTTTATTTTGTGGCTGCACTCAATCATTTCTCTGAGCATCCTGATCACTAGTACCTTGAACTCTGCAATCTGATAGGTTGGCTATCTCTGTGTCCCTTAGTTCTTTTTCTGGAATTTGATCCATCCCTTCATTTGGGCCATATTTCCCTGTCTCTTCATCTTGGCATCCTCTCTGTGTTTCTGTGTATTAGGTAGAGCTGCTTTGATTACCATGCTTGGCACACCTGTTATGTTGTAAGGGACGGAGCCTTGGGTATTCACCAGGGCAGGGCAGCCCACTTCACAGCTTTGTGGCATTGAATGTGGGGAACAGGTCAGAGAAGGAACAATGCCACTTGCTTGGCTCTAGCTCCATTTCCAGTCACTTCCTCCACTTCCTGTAAGCATCTGACACCCTTCTAGTTGGTGCTGTGGTCCTATTTCCTGAGTGGATGGGTTTGCAGATGTCCTAGGACCCTGTGGGCCTTTACACAGACACTCCTAAGAGACCAGTGGTTTCTTTTGCTGCACTGACCCCCATTGGTTTACAGCCAGAGGTTATGAGGCTTTATTCTCTGCATCACTGGGCTGCATGGTCTGGTCTGGGGCTAGGATTGCTCACTCCCCAGTTGTCTCTCCAGGTTTTTATCTGCTGCACATTATTGTGGGACCACTATTCTGTGGGCCACCAGTGCAACTGCCATGCCACCTGCCACTGCCATATCCTCTCTGACCCTTCTACCCATCTGGATGAATGTTTCTTCTTTAAATCCTTGGTTGTTGGACTTTCATACAGTTCGATTTTATGGCAGTCCTGGTTGTTTTTTGTTTTTAGATTGGTTGTTATCCTTCTTATGGTTGTGCGAGGAGGTGAAGCAAGTCTACCTATGCCTCCAATGCAGCAAGAGGTGATACCTCCAGTCTTAAACATCCAACCCACTGTCACTTCCTTTGCCTGCTTGGTCGTCATGGATATCAGACACAGAAATAAACTGAGCCCTCAGGAGACAGTTTGACTCCCACTTGGCTCTTAAGTATAACAGATAGGAATTCTGCTCAGTCAGTCTTCATATTTAAATGATGATGAAAATGCAACTTCTGTAACATTTCAGAGAATTCTTCATTGTTAATCACTTGCATTTCTAAGTCGATTTAGCATTCTCAGTTAGAAATTGATATATTTACATATAACATGTAAGGGTTGGAATGTTCCAGGAGGAGACACAGTGGTGCCAAGCAATAGTTCACTAATGGAGTCTGCTTAATGGTCTACAGTTTAGATATTGCCCAGAATATTTTTTTCCTTTGAGTTTTGTGTGCAAGCATGAAGCCAATTCAATATTAATTTCTAAAAGGTTTTTAAAATAGGAATTTGAATATTTGAATAACAGAATTTTAAAGGAAAAGTGTAGAAATTTAAGATCTAGTTCATTCATTAGTATGATTCATAATGAGTCATGTGCGATGTTTGTTGCTCCATTTTCTTTTGTAGCTGAAAAGTCATAATGCCACCTGTTCTTTGCTGCAGCTTCCATGGGCTGTGAAGTACTCTTAGCCCCTTGATAACTGCTGCTAATATTTACTGGGCATGTAACGTGTGCCCAGCAATGCACTGAGTGCCTAACATGTAGTCTTGCTGTGACCGTGCAGTAATCCTGGAAGGCAGATATATTTTAATGTGCCCATTTTACCCAGGAAGCAACTGGGCTTAGAGAGTTTGAATGAGTAGCCTACAGTCATGTTCCCAGTAAGAGAAGGAGCCCAGATCTGACCAGGATGAACTGATGAAATAATCAGAGTGCCAGAGCCCATGCTCTTAACTTCTGTTCACTGCCTTTCTTGGCAAAAACTAACATGCAGAATTTTACCCACTAGTCTAGGAACATGGTGTTTTGTAATTTAAAGAAAGAATTGCCCTAAAGTGAATTTGATCAACTAGGTGAAGAATCCACCCTGAGTAAATGTCAGTGAGACAGCTTGCTGACTTCTTCATGGCAATTTCCCAGAGAAATGGATTTCTGGAGGGAATCACTCATGCAGATGTAGCCATGTGCTTGTCAGTTCTGCAGGAATACAATAAGACTGCTTTAATTATTACCCCATTTTCACTCACGTTCCTAAAAAATGGAAACCTCCCTTTACAACAACCCTTTAAAGAAGTGTTTATGAAACGTTTGGGTCATATTCATGATAATTATTCAACATTACATTGCCAAAGAAGCTTTATTTTGAAGCTGATGAGTGTGAAATGAATCATTAAGAACATAAGACAAATTTCCATTATAAATGGAAGTCTCAGCCTTTATCTATTATTCAGTTAAAAAAACTGTTCCTGATCTCAAGGTAAATTATAAACTAAAGGGGCTTTTTTAAAAGTGTAGCTAAAAATTGCTCTTTAAAATAAATCAACTTTATTGAGGCCTAATTTACACACAATAAAATGCACCCAACTTAATTGTACAGTTAAATGAATTTTGACAAATGCAGACAATCACGTAACCACCACTATAATTAAAAGACATAAAGATTTCTATCCTCTACTTCCCAGTCATGCCCTAGCTCCAGGCAATCACTGATTTGCTTTTTTGTCACTATAGATTAATTTTGCCTTTTCTAGAATTTTATGTAAGTAGAATTGTACAACTGGTACTAATGTTTGTCTTCTTTCCCTCATCATAATGCCTTCGAGATTTATCCATGTTGTTGCACGTTTGCGTAGTTTGTCCCTTTTTATTGCAGAGCAGTGCCCCACTGTATGGCTGTGAGTGCCACTATTCATTCAGCTGTCAATGGACACTTAGATTGCTTCTAGTTTATTGTGACTAAAGCCGGTATGAATATGCATGTACAAGTCTTATGTTTGGTTTTTTCTTATTTGAATGCTTAGGGGTGGGATTGCTAGGTCAATTATGTTTAACTTTATGTTATGTTTAACTTCATATGTTTTCCTGAGTGGTTATACGAGTTTGCGTTCCCACCTGCAGTCTACATCAGTTGTGGTCCTTCTATATTCTTGCCAACAATTGATATTGTTTAAAATCACTGCCTTTTAAAAATATTTGTTTTTAAATCTTAAAAGCAAGTAAAATACAGCTTCTTCAGAAAGGTAACTTTTTTTTATTACTTTATTGTTGTTCAATTACAGTTGTCTGCATTTTCTCCCCACCACTACCCCTCCCACCCTAGAGAAAGCTACTTTAAAAACCAAATTTTGTCCATATTGAAAAGGTCAACAAATTCACTCTGTGGCAGTCAGTGGCAGGAGAAAAATACTTTGCATCTGCTTGTCTGGAACTGAACTATTAGCAGCATTAACTGGAGTCCCCTGGCTTAAAACCACTGCTGTTAAGAGGCTCCCTACAAGGAGAAAGGGAGCCTTTCTTGTATCCCCAAAGACATTACAGAGAGAGCCACACTAATAACTTAAATGATGGTTGTTCCCTCATGTCTAGTACTTTGTATGGTGTCCAGATGTTTCACATGCTTCAGAGATTACTGTGGGTTAGCCCTGTCTCCCAAACTTAGTACTTGGCTGGGAGAGACCACAGAGTAGGTGTCCAACAAGTAGTACTGACAGGCCTACCAGTTAACATAATAACCATGACATGACACGAATTCTGCGCCACCTTGTCATTAGGATGCTGTTCACTATACTTTGAGAACTTCGCTATTAAGAAAAATGATGCCAACATTTAGAATGGAAGGGTTAAAATTGAGAGATAGCTTATGTTTGGCCTACTTTATCTGAAAAAAACAAAAAACAAAAAACAACCCTCAGTGTAGTTAAGCTGAGTGATACTGCTTAAGATAGATACAGAATTAATTATAGCTTTTATGATCTCATGTTGGACTCCAAGAATCTACTCCCCGTCTGCCACTGAGGATGAAAGATATACCCTCCTCTCCCTCAGTGGAAGAGATAAGTAAACCAATTAAATAATCTAGTCTACACATACTATAATAGGGCTAAATACAGGGTTTTCTGAGAGTACAAAGGAGGGACACCTATCACAAGTTCAAATCCCTTCCATATTTGTGTAGCTACTATGAACCAGGACTGAGCTTGTTGGTGCTATCCACCTTCATAGACCTTCTAGTCTAGTAGGAAAAGGGACAGAAAGCCAATAAAGTAAGTGGAGACATCACAGAGAAGGGAGAGAGCATATGGAAAAGGGAGTTGGCCTGGTTTGGAGGGGCAGAAAGGACTGAAAAGAGAGGAAACTAGGGGAAGGTCTCTGGTAGGATGGTGGTGAGGGGAAGAGAGTTCCAGGTGAGGAAGTAGCACCTGAAAAGCACCAGAATCCAGCTGGAATGTACCCAAGAATGGTGACAAGACCCACAGGACCAGAGCTCAGGTGCTTGTCATACACATGAGCGGTTCTGTATTGTGGAGGAACAGGACTAAACTGGAGAAGGTGAGGCTGAATGTGAGGTTGTGACACAGGATTTCGATTCAGGATTTTATAAAGAGGAAAAGCTATGGCTATATTGAGGGCTGGAACTGTGTATGAACAAGTTTAAGATAATACTTTTATCAATATCCTTCACCATTAAATATACTATGTATAAATATTTCAATTTATATATTATATTTTAATTAATATTAAATATTTTAATACTCAAACATTTTAGCCAGCAAACTTACTGTTTTACTTGGAGTCTTTAAATGAAGCCTCCCTTTGCCCATGTCATATAACATTTCTCCTAACACTATTTTCCACAAACAGAACTAGCCACAGCAACTTATGATCTGAAATGTCAACTCCAGAGGTTCATTGAGAGATTGTGTCTATTCTCCTTTTTCAGAAAAGGCCATGGAGAACTACTGTGAGCGAGCTAGTCTTAAACTCAGAGCTCAGACCATTCTCCTAGTCTTTCCTGTAGATATATATTGTCCAGTAAAAATTCTTAACAAGTCATCCAGATTCTGGAATTTCTTGACTTTCTTACTGTGGATTAATTTTTCTTATTTTTCATAACTGAACAAATTTTCAAAACTTCCCCCATTTAAAACCTCCAGGTATTTTATCTGTTTCCTTGCCTAGGACACAGAATGGTGCCTGGAATACGGCAGACACTCAACAAATATGGCCTGAATGAATGAACGAAAATATTGACAGTGAACAGATATGAAGAAATTTGATCTGATTTTGCTTTCTTTTTTTTTTTAACATTTTATTTATTTATCTTTGGAGGGGAAGGGAAGGAGAGAAAGAGAGAGGGAGAGAAACATCAATGTCTGGTTGCCTCTCATGCATCCCTTGCCAGGAACTGGCCTGCAACCCAGGCATGTGCCCTGACTGGGAATCGAACCTCGATCCTTTGGTTTACAGGCCCGTGCTCAATCCACTGAGCTACACCAGCCAGGGCTGATTTTGCTTTCTTACTAACACACACCATCACCTGTACTCCCTATAAACCCTTTTTCCCAGTTTGAACTCTAAACCTTAGTAAAACAACCCTTGAAAATTCAGTTATTGACTTCTGAAACCTAAATGTTAGTCCCTGCCCCTGCGCCCCCATAATCATTCCTCTGTGATATTTTTTAGAAATAATCAACTATTTGGTTGGGGAAATGTTCCCTGCTTTTTAAAACCTACATTCAATTTCTCCAAGGGCAGAACAAAAATTTTTCATGTCTTTTCTTCTAATTTTAATCCTATATGATGAAAAAGTGTTAGCTTTAATTATAATATACTACTAATCTTGTATCACTTTACAACCATAAATTCTCATCACCTCCTGGTGGAGGAGACAGCATAGATTTATATAATCCACTAGCAAAGGCAATAGTTTCACATTTGCCTGAGCTATGAGACTTGTTCTCTGGAAAAGTGTTTGTTAATGAAAGGAAGGCAAACTACTTTTTATATATCAAAATTGTCATTGTCCTTATTCAAAGATGCTGCTGCAGCCACCTGCTGCAATGGAGATGGTCCAGGATAGTTGGAGAGCAAAGAAGGCATGCTTTCAATGTTCCTTTAGCCTATTTAGAAATCAGCTCGCAGAAGATGCCTCAGCATTTGTGCCACTTGCCTTTAAACCTCAGGTGAAAAGTCTTGAGTAGGCCCTTGAGAAGGTGGGGGCAGACCAGCTCATTCTCCCAGGCTTCTGAATAACATGGTTACAAATACGGGTTGGTGACAACCACTCTGAGTCTGGCAATGTGGTTAAAAGAGCCCTGGACTGGGACCAGGTTTGGGGAGGGAAAGCCCCTTGATTCGTCTGCATTTAGCTCCCTCTTAGGCACCTGGACAGGTCAAGGCTGCAGCTTCCTGGCCTGTCTCATAGAGTTATTGTGAAGACAATACCTATTTCACAAAGGAATTTGTGAAAGTGCTTTGACAAGACAAGGTACTATGTAAATGCAAAGCAGCATTTTGGAATGTGTTGAAGTTTTGTGAAGAAAGCAGAGAGAACCAAAGGGGCAGTTCTAAGAACACAGCTGGTTGGGATCCTGGCACTTCACAAGTGACCAAGTTGGCCTCAAACTATTCAGGGAGAAATAGCAAGATCTTGTGGAAATGGGATAACCTTCACCCTTTCTGGTCCAAAATCAGCAGGTAAATAGGACTTTATCTGGCTGCACTCGCACCCAGTTTACTCCTGCTATAATCCCTTTTACTCTTAATGGTGTCTCAATTCAGATGATAAATTATATAGTCATTCTACTTACCAGACACTTTATAAAGCAGTAATATAGTAAAATACTGAGGAAACTCGAATGTAACAGGATTTTCAAGACTCTGAGATCCAATAGCCACCTCTCTTCTGGGCCAGAAGCCATCTTTTAGTGCTTGTCTTTTCTCTGCTGTTTTGCAACTAGTTACTATCCACCAATAGTTCTTGATTCTTTTGTTTAGATGTGTTCCTGCTCATGGAAGTGGGAAGGAGAGTTTGGTTTTTGAGAGCCTTTGTTCAAAGGTCAACATCTTGGCCAAGTGATTCAATGAATAAATATGAATAAATTTAGCATTGGCAGGATACGTACCACCCCCTCACCCAAAAATGTCTACATTCTAATCATAGGAACCTATGAATATGTTACCTTACATGGCAGAAGGAATTTAGGTTGCAGATGGAATTAAGATTGCCAATCAACTGATCTTGAAATAGAAAATTTACCCTGGAGTATCTGGGTGGATGTAATGTAATTGCAAGTTTCTATAAAAATAGAAGTGGAAGGCAGAAGATGCAATCAGGGCAACGTGGTGTGAGGACTAATCTAGCTGTTGCAGGCTATGAACATAGAGGAAGTGGGCCATGAATTAAGGAGTGTAGGAGGTCTCTAGAAGCTGGAGAAGGCAAGGAAATGGGTCATCTTCTAGCGCCTCCAGAAAAAAGTGTTGCCTGCTGGCACATTGATTTTAGTCTAGTGAGACCCTTGCTGGACTTCTAACATATTAACCATGTGATAATAAATTTGCATTGTTTCAAGCCACAGAGTGCGTGGCTTAATAGAAATACTAAAAATGAATAACAGAAAACTAATAATAATGGAAAATGAATAATAGAAAACTAATATAGCACTCATCAGTCAACACATATCTATTGGATATTTGTCATGTGTCCAGGACTGTACTGAATACTGTGGGGAAATCTCAGGAACACAGAATATACAAGGAGCACACTAGGACTAATGCATGTAGAACATTTGGAGAGCAATTAATGAGAGTGCTAATTAAGTGCTAAGTATACTGGGTAGAAGAATTTGAAAAAGGATTGCAGGAACGTATATATGAGCAAAGGGGTAATGGGTGAGAATGATAAATTAATGTGAAACTTTGGTAGTTCTAATTAATAATGATTTCAGATTCCCAAGGAACTTTTTAATCAATGGACTTAGTCTCTGTGTATGGTATTCTACATGACACAATAAATATTGTAGTTCTTCTAGGCATCATAGTCTTGGACTCCTCTCTTGCCACTCTACATTGTCTCTTGAGGTGATTTCACTCACATAACACATGCATGCTGTAGTGGGTTGAATTGTGGCTCCCAAATACATAATGGCCACATTCTCACTTCTGGAACCTATAAATGTGACTTTATTTGGAAGAAGGGTCTTTGTGAATGTAATTAGATTAAGGATCTTGTGATGAAACCATCCTGGATTATCGAGATGGGTCCTAAATATAATGACAAGTGTTCTATAAGATATGCACAGGAGGAAGACCTACACACAGAAGGGGAGAAGGCAATGTGAATACAAAGGCAGAGATCAGAGTGATGTGCCACGAGTCAAGAACTGCCTAAGATTGCTGGCAGCCAGCAGACGCAGGAAGAGGCAAGGAAGGATTCTGTTTAGAGCCTTCAAAGGGAGCATGACCCTGCTGACACTTTGACTTCAGACATCTGGACTCAGAAACTGGGAGAGAATACATTTCTATTGCTGGAGCACAACAGTTTGGTAATTTGTTGTGGCAGCACTAAGAAACTAATATACATGGCTTCTATGGCCAACCCCACAGCGATGTCTTACAGATGGTATCTCTAGCTCAGGCCTGAGAATTCCAGGCCCATTTATCCAACTGTCTCCCTGGTATCTCTGGAAGTTTCAAAGCCACTTCAAATCCATTATGTCAAAACTCTACCCTGTCCCCAAGCCTGATCCTTTTCCTTTCTTCCTGAGGACACTAAGTAATACCACCACCTATTCTGTTGGGCATATCAGAAGCTTAGGAGTCATTCTGGACACCTCTTTCTCCTACATCTTGAAGTCCTATTGATTTCACTTTTTAAATATTTTGCAAATCTGTCTACTTTCCCCTGAATTTCTACCATTAGCACCTTTGCCCTTGTTTTCACTGTCTCTTGCCTCACTTACTGCAACTTCCCTTAACTAATATCAGCACGAAGATGGATCCTGACTGCTCCTAATCTCTTGTCTACACTACAACCAATGTGATATTTTCAAAATGCAGCTTTGATTATGTTAGTCCCTGCTTAGGCTCCTTCAGTAATTCCCATTGCTGATATGATATATACAAAGCTAATATAGACTAAGGAGTGCTGCAAGGTCCAGTCTCAGCATGCAATAAGCTTGTCTTTGGAGTCTCCTCTTCAGTCAGCCTGGCTTGCTCAAAGTTTCCTTCTGCCACAGGGCCTTTGCATATGCTGTTTCCCCTGTTAGTAATGTTCTTCCCTTCCTTCTTTGCCTAGATAGCTGATGTGGACACCAGCTAGCAATGTCCACGTCATTGTGGATGAAATAAAACATACACATGAACTATGGAGTCCAGTGGAGGAAAAAGGATGACAGCATGGCTTTTCTCTCAAGGGGAGCAAAAGCCATGGCCTCTGCCATGACAGGCCTTTATTTTATTTTTCCTCACATTACAAGATGGTCCTCACTCACTCTGCACAAGTTACAACTAAGGAGCCAATGCCCCTCATCACATCACAGAAGAAGGATATTAGCAAATGAAAAGGCAAAAGTAGTTGAGCTGGTTACACTGGTCCCTGCAAGGTTTACCATGGATTTTAGGAGGTTACAGTAAGCATTTGCAGGGTGAGGGAGTTTTCAGCAAAAAGCAGCTTAAGTATATTGCAAATCAGATTACCCATGAGAGAACCTATCTGTGGGTGTGGGTCCTGTGCATCTCTGACTGGGAGCTGGGCACACTCCATACAGAAGGGTCTGCCACATCTCCCCTCTTTTGTTTTAATAGAACCGCTATGATCCCACAAAGCTTGCTGCTTGCTGGTCTCCCACATGACCCTGGGAAAATAATTTGCAAATACATCATATACATAGAGCATCATTATAATCAGTAAGCAACCAGTGGTTCCAAAGACCCACATTCTCAGATTAAGAGCAAACAATCATTGTCAGGCAGTAATGGTCAAATAGATAACATTCAAAGAACTCTGAGGGCCTATTTTGA